>CM008286.1:47769495-48031757 GCA_002319775.1 Fagopyrum tataricum | reverse complement strand
TTTGGTGATGTTGGTGTTGTGTGTTGTTGCTAAGCTTGGGAGCCAGCTGAGGTAGTGGTTCTGGATCATCTCCTTGGTTACATCACAGCAGTAGGTAAGCTCCTTGCTTCTTCTTTCTTTCTTTCTTCCTTTGATTCCTCTTCCTTGGCTTAGGATTAGATGTGCTAGGATGCATATTGATGTTTGTATTTATATATATGTATATGAATGTGGTTGTGGAATGATGAAGACGTGAATTGATCACGTGAAGAGTGAAAGAGAAGTCGGGAGATTATGTTCTGCAATGTCGCCGCTCTGCGCCTATAAGCAGCCGCACTTGCGAGACCTTGTCACCGCACCCGCGCCCGGAAGCTTCCGCCCCTGCGGCCACGGTCATTGTCCCTGCGTTGGAGCGCCGCCGCACCTGCGTCTTCGGTCACTTCGCCCCTGCGTCCCTCTTGTCACGCAGGTGCGTCTTGTACAGGATCTACCTAGAGTAGTGTAGATCCTTTCCTTCCCTAGTATGAGCGGGTTAGTAGCATGCTAGGTATGTGTATGAGGATAGGATGATGATGAGTATGATATCGATATATGCCGGTTATGGCTTTGAGGTTTAGTAGATTATCGAGGTTTATAAGTTGGATATGATCCATATGGATCCCTTGGGTCTAGGTGTGACCCCTTTGATTGATAGGAGATTTGATATCTCTTTATGCCTTGTTATTAGGCAGTGTTGTCCTCCAGATTGGAGTTGATCGTGTTGAGAGTACTTCGAGGTTGAGGTAAGTCCGTAGGACTTACTTAGCTACCATCCCTATATTGGATGTATGCATGAGTTGTGTTTGATATATGCTTGATAGCATGTGATGATTTATTATTACCGACCTATGGTTTAGTGACCGCCCATTGTAGGGCTGTGACAACTTGCCCTGTCATCCAGCTGGGAGACGGGGAGGTTCTCTACGGACAGGCCAGATCTGGAAGTGGAACGGGCACCTACCACTCCCATACGGTAGACGTGAAAGTGTTACCAGATTACCACTACAGTTGGCGATAGCACCGAGAGGCGAGGATGATATATTCCTCGTGTCACATATATTCATATACACTTATTTATACGATTTGAGTGTTGCTATATAAAGATGATTAACTGGGTAAATGTGTGACAGCATGATTATGTGATTATGATTCCCTTACTTGTGTTTGTGCTTATGCATTATCTTATATATGAATGGTTAGCTAACGGTTTTATACCGTTTTGTAGATACTTTGGAGGTTAGGAAAGATGCAGAGTGATTTAGGTGGGGTGATCCGCCGAGGGCTCCGTACACCGGGTTGCGAGGGTTATGGGGATTTTGTATGAACAAATATATGTTTTGGTTGTACTCAGCGGTACTTTGTATACCTTTTGATATGTATATATTACAGTTTAATATTTGGTTTTAATTTATATGTTCCTTGTTGTAAGATCCAGTGAACTTGTTGTCAGGCTAGGGTCAAGATCCATTGTGAGATCCTAGCCCAGTAGCGCCCCGAGTCCTACGGATTTGGGGTGTTACAAAGGTGGTATCAGAGCCGTAGGTTGACAACAATGGCACTTGCAATATGCGATAAAGGTCGAATAGATAAATAAACAGAACCCGAAAGGGTTCTGACTTTTCAAAAGATTTTGGTTTTGAAATGAGTACAAATGTTTTGGGATAGTGTGTACGTGAAGCCATCACCCCTCTGAAGACCTCAACAGTATAGATATATATATAGATATTACCTTATGTAATGTGTGATTGATCTTAGCATATATATATATACATATGGCATATATATAGCCTTTTAAGTTAGGTTTGTGTACTCTGCAGATGGTTCGGACTAGAGCCTTATCTGCAATTGGACGAGGTAGGGATAGACCCCCTCTTCCTCCAGTAGGTAGAGGACGGGGTCGGAATCCCGCTGGTGATCCACGTGCAGCGGAGGAGATTCATGACGTTCCTGAGACTGGGAACGGTGCAGCCGGGAGACAAAGATCACAAAGAGTCCAGTCAGATGACTCGGATCATGTCTCCATGGGAGATCAAAGTTCCGTGCGTATATCAGACGAGTGGAGGAGGCTGCCAAAGCAAGTAGACGTGCCCCTGATCTGCCAACACATGAGGGATCATCTTGGAGATCCCATGGAGTTACTTAGGTGTCAGTTGTACCGGCACGTGCTGCTGAGATTCCTCAGGTTCCAGAGGAGCATAGAGGGCCTCGACCAGATACTTGGTTGAAGGCATTCCATCAGATGGGAGTACCCCCTTTCTCTGGGAAGGTGGGGCTAGAGGTTGAGCTGTGGATTGGGCATGTAGACTCACCTTTGGAGTCTATTAGGTGTCATGTGGACCGACAAATAGAGTTAGTCAGACTCTATTCCGAGACTTGGCACAGCACTGGTGGAGATCTGTACGGGGTCAGGTTACTAGTTATGATCAGATGAGGACTATGATCAGAGAGCGTTTCTTCCCTGCATCACTGAGGAGGGAGAAATTGCGAGATTTTGTTGAGGCTGGCTTCGAGGATGTACTAGTCTTTGAGGCTATCAGGAGATTCCAGGAGGAGCTGGTTTTGCTGGGTCCAGCTGCACCTCTTGTGGATCAGCATGTGTATTTATTCTCCCGACGACTGAGGGATGCTACCCGGACCTATATGGCGGGAATTCATTGTGAGTCCCTGATGGACTATCAGGACAGAGCTTCGGATTATGAGAGGGAGCGGGCTGGACAGAGGAGAGCTTCTCAGACCGGAGGGTCTGAGAAGAGACAGCTGACTGGGCAGACCAGTGGTACTGGTGGAGCTGCTAGTTGGGACGAGGCTAGAGCCGTCAGAGTTATCCCTCATCTGCACCAATTACAGATAAGGGACGACAGTGCTTCAACTGTGGTGATTATGGACATATACGACCAAAGTGTACGAGGCAGACAGTGACTTGCTACACTTGTGGCCGACCGGGTCATAGAGCTGTCTTCTGTAGACAGGGTGGAGCTTCATCTCAACAGGGTTCTTCTCATGCTAGTGTAGCAGGGGGTTGGAAGAGACCACCTCAGCAGCAGCAGACACAGGGACAACAGAGGGTCCCAGATCGTCCTATCACTCAGGGATCTGCTCCTGGGCCGAGAAGAGGTAGAGGTCGTGGTAGGAGTACCACTAACACCAGAGGAGCACAAGGTAGAGTGTTTGAGTTGAGGAGTGCAGATGAGCCAGCTGCACCGACTTCTACAGGTACCTTTCTGATCCATGGTTTACCTGTTAGAGTTTTATTTGATACTGGAGCTACGCATTCTTTTATATTTGATGCATGTGTTGAGCGTCTGAGTCTAGATACGACTGAGGGGATACCCTTTAGTATAGGGTTACCCGATGGTAGTAGGGTCAGAGGTACCCGTGAGATACGTGACTTCCCATTTTTGTAAGGACTCGTGTGTTACTTGTTGACTTCTTTCTCATGCCATTAGAGCATGAAGAAGTCATTTTAGGTATGGATTGGATGGATAGACACCATGCAGTATTAGATGTAGGTAGGAGGACTGTGACACTCTCTACCGAGTTAGGTCAGATAGAGGTTTTCCGAGGTTGGGATCTTGGGAGATCAGGCATGGTGATCAGTGCGGTACGTGCAGCGAGATTGATTGCACAGGGTTGTGAGGCCTTCTGGTGTTATGCCTTGAAGGAGGGGGAGATTCCAACATTAGAGGATATCCTAGTGGTCTGCGAGTTTCCAGATGTATTTGTTGAGCCGTCCAGTTTGCCGCCTCAGAAGAGCGTGGACTTTGGCATTGATTTGGAGCCTGGTACGAGACCGACCTCGAAGGCCCCATATCGGATGGCTCTTGTCAAGATGTTGGAGCTGAAGAAGCAACTTGAGGAGTTGGCTGAGAAGGGTTTCATCTGCCCTAGCGTATCCCCATGGGGAGCACCTGTCCTCTTCGTGCGGAAGAAGGACGGATCGTTGATACTATGCATTGATTACAGAGAGCTGAACAAGGTGACCATCAAGAACAAGTATCAATTTCCCCGTATTGATGACTTGTTAGATCAGCTTCAAGGAGCGATTGTATTTTCCAGGAGTGACCTGCGTTCAAGGTATCACCAGCTGAGGGTGAGAGAGCAGGATGTGCACGAGACAGTCTTTCGGACTAGATATGGACACTACGAGTTTGTAGTGATGCCATTTGGGCTTACGAATGCCCCAACAGTCTTCATGGAGTTGATGAACAACATATTCATCGACTTCCTGGATCAGTTTGTGGTAGTCTTCATAGATGATATTTTGGTGTACTCTCGCAGCAGAAAGAGCATGCAGGGCAGCTGAGGACTGTGTTACAGGTTTTACGAGATAGAGAACTTTATGCTAAGTTCTCTAAGTGCGAGTTCTGGATGCCAGAGGTAGCATTCCTGGGTCATGTTGTTTCCGCCGAAGGGATCAAGGTTGATCCGGCGAAGATCGAGTCAGTAGCAGCTTGGATGACATCGACGAACGTCAAGGAAGTGCGTAGCTTTCTTGGCCTAGCCGGTTATTACCGACGCTTTGTGGAGGGATTTTCTGTGATTGCCCGTCCACTTACGAGTTTGCTGAGGAAGACTACCAGATTTGTATGGTCTGAGCAGTGTATGCAGAGTTTTGAAGAGCTGAAGAGACGTCTGACTTCCGCTCCTATTTTGGCACAACTAGAGGGTACAACTGATTTTGTGGTTTACAGTGATGCATCCAAGATAGGCTTGGGATGTGTATTGATGCAGCGAGGCAGAGTGATTGCATATGCGTCTAGACAGATGAAGACGTATAAGGAGAACTACCCAACTCATGATTTGGAGTTGGCAGCAGTAGTTCATGCACTGAAGATCTGGAGACATTACATGTTTGGTGCTACATGTCAGATCTTCACAGACCATAAGAGTCTGAAGTATATTTTCACGCAGCGGGAATTGAATAACCGCCAGCGTAGATGGCTTGAGCTGATCAAGGACTTTGATCTAGAGAGTATGTATCATCCGGGGAAGGCGAACGTTGTCGCCGACGCCCTGAGCAGGAAGACGCCTCTAGAGAAGGCGATTGCGAGATTGACGGTTCAGCCTCAGCTGTAGAGAGATCTAGTTTGGCTAGAGTTGGACATCTAGTTTCCTGATGGATGCCGAGTTGAGTACTTTAGAGGTTCTTCCTGATCTGTTGAGTGAGATCCAACAGAAGCAGGGGACCTGCCCGACACTAATGAGGATTCGAGAAAGGATGTCCCGGGATGAGGCACCACGGTTCTCCATAGGGTCAGATGGAGTGATGAGACACCGCGATCGTGTCTGTGTACCCGCTGATGCGGATTTGCGCTAGAGGATATTACAGGAGGCTCACTGTACGCCTTATTCAGTGCACCCAGGTACGAGTAAGATGTACCAAGATTTGACACGTTCATATTGGTGGGGAGGCCTAAAGCCCGATGTGGCCAGATTTGTGGCACAGTGTGCGACCTGTCAGCAGGTCAAGATCGAGCATTGTAAACCTGGAGGTGAACTCCATCCACTGCCTATACTGCGAAGGAAGTGGGAGGACGTCACCATGGATTTTGTGACTGGGTTGAAACCGAGCAGGAGCTTTGATGCCATCTGGGTTATAGAGGACAGACTGACGAAGACGACACGTTTTATCCCTATCCGGGAAACGTGGCCAGTGAGCCGATTAGCTGAGGAGTACACTAGACAAATAGTGAGACTCCATGGTGTACCGAGGACGATCGTCTCAAACAGACATGGACGATTTACCTCGAGGTTCTGGCAGCAGATTCAGACTGCCTTGGGGACGAGTTTGTACTTCACTACTGCGATCCATCCTCAGACAGATGGTCAGTCAGAGTGGATCATTCAGACACTGGAGGATATGCTGCGATCTTGTGTGTTGGATTGGGGACAAGTGTGGACGGATCATCTCCCACTAATTGAGTTCTCGTACAACAACACCTAGCATGCATCGATTGGGATGACCCCATATGAGTCACTGTATGGACAGAGATGTCGCACGCCGTTATGTTGGGATGAGTCTAGCAGTGTTAGTAGTTTGAAACCTGATCAGATTCAGGATGATGTGGCTCGTGTAGCACTGATTAGAGAGAGGATGCTGACTATAGAGAGCCGTCAGAAGTCTTATGCAGATAGGAGGCATAGACCCCTCGAGTTCAGAGTAGGAGCTCATGTGTGGCTGAGCGTGTCTCCGACACGAGGTGTTAGACGTTTTGGCATTAAGGGAAGTTGAGCCCCCGTATGTCGGACCGTTCGAGATTATGGATCGGGTTGGGAGCGTTGCATACAGATTAGCTTTGCCTCCGAGATTAGAGGGTGTTCACCCTGTGTTTCACGTGTCTCATCTGAGGGAGTACATACCAGATCCGAGACACATTGTGAGTTATGATGATTTGGTGGTGGAGCCGGACTACACTTTTGTTGAGCACCCGTTTGTAGTCCTAGGACGAGGTATGAGACGCCTGCGTTCGAAGGACATTCCTATGCTGAGGATACTGTGGTCGAGACGAGGACCTGATGAGGCTACATGGGAGACTGAGGATAGTATTAAGAGAAACTATCCAGAGTTTTACGCCGAGATAGATGTACCAGTAGGATCTTGTTGTGCTAGTGCGATTGATGATTATAGCTGGAGATGGTTCTTTCCTCCATGCTATTGTGATGCGATTATGTTTAGCTGGAGACGGTTATTCCTCCATGCTATTTTGGTAGATGCAGTATGGCTAGAGATGTTTTTCCTCTATGCCCTGGATAGTATAGTGATCTTATTGTTGGAGATGATGATTTTCCTCCATGCTTGTATTTGAGGTTATAGAGTGATATAGGTTGATACCTTATGTGTGGAGATGTGATGCCTCCGATAGAAAGAGTTATACCTCGGCATGTGGGTCCGAAAGGAATTGGGATTTTACAAGTTTCGGGACGAAACTTGTTTTTAGGGGGGTGAGATGTAAGAGCCTTGACCTTTAGGAGCTGAGCCAGCTTAGCCGCCCCTGCGGGTCCGTGGAGCCGCTCCTGCGGCTTGCTCAATATTCCGCCCCTGCGGCCAGGAATTTTCGCTCTTGCGGCTGCAGCCGGTTTTGTTGACCCTTTGAATATGTTTTACTCTTTCTTTTCCCTTAAGCTTCGTCTTTGGGTTCCTAATCAAGGGTTCATCCTCATTCCAGCTTTCTCACGTTCTTCTTGCTTCCTTTCCACTCCTTGATCTTGTTCTTGATTTCCTTTGAGTTTGAAAGAGAACTTGTGTGGCTTTGGTGGATGTTGGTGTTGTGTGTTGTTGTTGAGCATGGGAGCCAGCTGAGGTAGTGGTTGTGGATCATCCCCTTGGTTAGATCACAGCAGTAGGTAAGCTCCTTGCTTCTTCTTTCTTTCTTTCTTCCTTTGATTCATCTTCCTTAGCTTAGGATTAGATGTGTTAGGATGCATATTGATGTTTGAATGTATATATATGTATATGAATGTGGTTGTGGAATGATGAAGATGTGAATTGATCACGTGAAGAGTGGAAGAGAAGTCGGGAGATTACGTCCTGCAATGTCGCCGCCCTGCGCCTATGAGCAGCCGCCCTTGCGAGACCTTGTCACCGCACCTACGCCCGGAAGCTGCCGCCCCTGCGGCCACGGTCACCGCCCCTGCGTTGGAGCGCCGCCGCGTCTGCGTCTTCGGTCACTTCGCCCCTGCGTCCCTCTTGTCACGCAGGTGCGTCTTGTACAGGATATACCTAAAGTAGTGTAGATCCTTTCCTTCCCTAGTATGAGCGGGTGAGTAGCATGCTAGGTATGTTTATGAGGATAGGATGATGATGAGTATGATATCGATATATGCCGGTTATGGCTTTGAGGTTTAGTATATTATCGAGGTTTATAAGTTGGACATGATCCATATGGATCCCTTGGGTCTAGGTGTGACCCCTTTGATTGATAGGAGATTTGATATCTCTTTATGCCTTGTTATTAGGCAGTGTTGCCCTCCAGATCGGAGTTGATCGTGTTGAGAGTACTTTGAGATTGAGGTAAGTCCGTAGGACTTACTTAGCTATCATCCGTATATTGGATGTATGCATGAGTAGTGTTTGATATATGCTTGATAGCATGTGATGATTGATTATTACCGACCTATGGTTTAGTGACCGCCCATTGTAGGGTTGTGACAACTTGCCCTGTCATCCCGCTGGGAGACTGGTAGGTTCTCTGCGGATAGGCCAGATCTGGAAGTGGGACGGGCACCTACCACTCCCATAGGGTAGACGGGAAAGTGTTACCAGATTACCACTACAGGTGGCGATAGCACCCAGAGGCGAGGATGATATATTCCTCGTGTCACATATATTCATATACACCTATTTATACGATTTGAATGTTGGACTATATATAGATGATTAACCGGGTAAATGTGTGACAGCATGATTATGTGATTATGATTCCCCTACTTGTGTTTGTGCTTATGCATTATCTTATATATGAATGGTTAGCTAACAATTTTATACCGTGTTGTAGATACTTTGCAGGTTAGGAAAGTTGTTGAGTGATTCAGGTGGGGTGATCCGCTGAGGGCTCCGTACATTGGGTTGCGAGGGTTATGGCGATTTTCCATGAACATATATGTTTTGGTTGTACTCAGCGGTACTTTGTATACCTTTTGATATGTATATATTACAGTTTAATATTTGATTTTAATCTATTTGTGTCTTGTTGTAAGATCCAGTGAACTTGTTGTCAGGCTAGGGTCAGGATCCATTGTGAGATCCTAGCCCAGTAGTGCCCCGAGTCCTACGGATTTGGGGTGTTACACTTGGGGCGTGATCTCAATCTGCATTGGAACTGGCTTTTGGGCTTGGGTCGGTGGGTTCGATTGGCGGACAACTTGTGTTTGTGGGCCCACCAATTTGGCTCTTTTAGGGTTTTTTGGATTAGCCGCTAAATAATCCGGGGGGGTGGCCGATGCATTTTCATTGATTGGTAATAATGGTGCATTAATCTCTGAAACCGTTACATTCAAGGTAGAATCAGCTCCCGGGGTGGCCGTTACATTTTCATTGAATGGTGATAATTGTGCATTAATCTCTGGAACCGTTACATTCAAGGTAGAATCAACTCCTGGGGTTGAATTCTGCCGCGCCGGCACCGGAGGGATCTGGTCTGGCGGACTCAACGCCTGAAATCTATTGGGATGGTTCGTGCTCCTACCAGCGACTTTAGGCGACGAGGGATCAGGATTTATTCTCAGTTTCCTCACAATTGACATCCACGGTTCAAGGCAAGACTCCACTGAAGTCGACTCTGGGACCATAATCTCATCCCTCATACTCTTCTCATTAGCGGTTAGTTCAAAAAAGGTAACAACATCGCCTTCAGGTACCAACTCAGTACCGGCCTTTTCCTTATCCGCCATAGGACATCTTTGAGTAACATGCCCATACAAACCACAATGATGACAGATAAGATTCAGGCCTTCATACTCCACATGAATTCTAGAATCTCCGATCATAATGGTACCAATTAGGGGTTTATCTAACTCAATTTCAACACAAACTCTAGCGAACATCCCTCTAGTAGCGTAAAGTGTATTCATATCTACCTTAAGCGGAGTACCCAGTGTTGATGTCAGACCATAAATAACAGCTTCATCATAGAGTTGCATTGGTAGTTCGGACAACCGAGCTCAGGAAAAATATAATGAAGTGAATCTATATATGGATCGAAATTTCTTGACCACGGACAGACCGTGATATAATGCCCAAAAATTTCCCAGGGTCCCTCAGTCAAAACCCATAAGTAGTCATCTTCATTTTCGAATCTAACAACATAGAACCCATTAGGGAGAAGGTCATAATTCCCGCTGGCCGCGACAATTGATAAACCCTGCGCTCGAGCAGCCTGAAAGCCACATTACGCCCAAGAACCTTACTTCCATTTCTCGGACAGGGCATCCACCACTTCCTTATCAATCTCAGCAATGGCCAAACCCTAATGCCTTCGGGGAAAGAAATCCTCATTTGTCTGGATTCAATCAGTGTATCACATCAAAGGGGGGTTGTTGAAGATTTCTTAGCGCCAACGGCTTTAGCATAGGAGCGAGTATCATTAGCCACCTTATCAGGAGGATCAAGACGTCTGTCTTGAGTTTGGGGTGAGGGGGCCGGAGGGGAAAGGGGAAGAAAGGACATTGCAACGTTTATAAGAGAGTGTTTTCAGAAGAGATTGTTTTTGACAGACTAAAATGCTTGTAATATCATAAAAAGCACAAAAGTCGATTTATAAAACAAAAAAAAATGTCAAGGAAATATCAGTTATAATCCTTTGTTGATGTGCATGGTTGTAACTTTAAATTGAAATAGGTGGCGGGAGCGATTGAGATGGATGCGGAAGTGAAGGTTGATTCGATCTAGAGATATCGAATAAGCCGTTGAAGTGGATCAATTAGTTGATTCTTGAGAAGAATTCTCAAATATGAGTTTCTTGGATCAAAGACTAAATTCAAGGAAGAATTTAGAAAAGATGAAAGAGGAAGTTGATACCCAAGCTAAGTAGAAGGAAATACTTCTCAATAGTTAGTAAATTTGAACATGGAAAAACAAGTGAGGCAACACATCCTTATATAGAGGATGTTGCCTAAATATGAGTCTACGGGACAAAAGAAGTCCATAAAATGGGAGGCCCAAAAAAGAGGGCTTAAAAGGAAAAATTCTATAATGAAATTTCCTTTTATTACAATAATAGAAAAATATGGTAAATGTAGTCCAAAATGTGTTGGCTTCATGCCATGGTGTCGGGAAGACGAGGCATGCCATTATCGGGGCCAAGAGGCGTTGACGGAGCCGGTAGTCTATGTCATGGTGGTGTGAAGACACGACATGCCACTAACGGTTCCAAGTGAAGTAATGTTTCGGGTGATGATAGAGCCGGTAGCTTGGGTGATGGCTTTGGCTCGGGGCACGGGTGAGCTGTCCATCGGAGAGAACCCTCAAAGTCTCGTCCTCATCATCTACGGTCAGCGTAGTCAAGGGCGTATCAATCGGCCTTCTTGAATTGCATCTCGATGAATTGCTTAGCCTTCTTCCGCGTTTTGTTTCGGGGCTTTCCTTTGCAGTTTTGTTCCATGCTTCAAACTTTGATGATGAGTTGGTTGTTTCCTTGAGTCTTAGATATGTCCATTTATGCTCCAAATTGGCCTCAAATCACCTAATCACAAGAGACAAACGGTAGTAGACATTCTTTGATGCAAATGAGCTCTAGCAAAGATGTAAATGCCTAAATTCATGCAAAACTACTAAAAACACATGAAAACAACAATATAAAAGGTAGCATAAAAACATGCTATCACCACCCATTTCTTCAATTTCACTGGTCTAGATTACAGAGTGGAGTGGTCTTTTGTTTGTATAATGAAAAATCCCATTTGCTAAGATATTCAGTATATATTCTCATTCATGTTAAACTTGATGTTCAATCATTGACTGATTTATGGCGTCTAATGAAGGTATTTCTTTGTGTGATTCTTCGAGTTGATCGATGTTTGAAACTATATACATTATAAGAGATTTTGGTCGATTCTCCACAAGTTACCTCGATAGGCTTCACTATTGAATTGCTTGAATGAAACGGGTTAATCGAGAACTCTTGTTGTTACATGAATAACTCCCCTTGACAATATATGCTCCATGTAACATCATCACTTTGTCTACAACTTGAGGTACATGTTATCATTAAAGATTTGTTTCAATGTTTCATTATAGAACCTAACCTTCTAAACACGGTATTTGTTCAAAAAAAGTAGTAGAGATATTACAATTTCAAGAGTATGAAACTAATAGTTATGGATTGTGATTTTCAATGCAGGTAATTGGTAAAGAGAAGACATCGATCGTTTTTAATTTACGGCTTGAATTGGTTTAATTAGATGAAAGAAGAAAATAATAGATGAAGCATGGGTTTGGTTTGATTCAACTTTCAAAAGCAATCATATGACCACATTGTATATCAAGGAATTCATGTACGTAATATACATGCATATTATGTATAGCTATGAAACTCCAACAAACACGATTTCTTTATGTGCTAAACTTAAATTTCATGGGTTCTCGTAACATATGGTTAGCCTTGTAAATTACATGTGCAAATGACATACGTATGAACTGGAGAAATAAAACCTTTATGAAATTTACCAGAATTTAATATTTAGGGCCATCTCAAAATAACAACAAAGTAGATACTATTGAAAAAAGTTATGCTAAATTCAAGCATTAATTAAGCGGTTGAGCTCAACGTTGTCAATTAGGGATGTCAATTTCATCCGCATCCGATGAATGTCCGAAAATCCATCCCGGAAAAAGAGGGTGAAAACCTGTAAACATGCGGGTGAAACTTGAGTAGCGTGTGCAACAGTGATGGGCGGGTCGGATACGGGTGAGCATCGGGACCAATCACCCGATTCATCATCCAACTTACCACCCGTACCCATCACCCGTTTCCATCACCCGCACCCATCACCCATTATATTATATTTTTATATACATATTAATAATACATAAGACTTCATGGCTAAAGTATTTTTTTACTATAAATAATTGTAATACCTAATAATATATTTACATTAAAATTTAATGAACTTTATAGTTCATAATATTTTGTTATTTTATTTGCCTTTATTATCTTGTAGATACTACTAATTTCCATGTTTCATGAACTTTAAGGGTAAATTTATTTTTGTAACATACAAAAATAATATTTTACGAAAGAAGTCGAGTCAAACTAGAGTGTGCCAACTTTGAGAGTTGAAGACAATTATGTGTAAAGCTACTTGTTTTAACGATTTTGATTTTTTCAATTTCGGTTCATTTTATGTTTTGGAGATATGTAAGATAATTCGGATTTATATTTTTGTATCAATCATGTCAATTGTTAAGGCTTAAACCCGATTAAATCGTATATTTAATTTTATCTTGCACAATTTCACTTTGTTTGAAATTGTGGTTGAAACCCAATCCACCCGTTAATTCGGCGGGTACGTGTAGAGTAACAAGAGTACGGGTCGGATGATGAATCGGGCGAATATTTTAGGTGGCCTTGTAGGGCGCATGCTACAAACATATGTGGTTTCAAAATCCGTGTAATTTTGACGTGTATTAAATAACATATTGACGTGTCGTCTATACCAACGCCCTCCTAAAATTACACTAATATTGTATCAATTGTATATGACGTGTAATTTGTGAAACCGTCAGAGCCCTCCTCTCATGGCCTGTTTTCAATTGAATCGACTGCATTTGGTGAGCTGTAAGTAATCAAGATGATTGATACCGCAATTAAGTTTGTGGACTCTTAGTACCCTATCCTATCATCTCTCTTTATGAATCGTACAAACAAACCTTTATAAGGGAAGTTACTTTTGATAAAATTACCGCTACTACTAGTTAACATATCACGATCGTTCGTATATTTATTTGACAAAGTAAGATTATTTAGATAAAATTGAAGATGAAGAGTATTGTTTAGATCAATGTATTTTAAAATAAATGACTATAAAAATAAGTAAAATAAGTGTTCGATAAAATAATGATAATCGTGAAATAAAATTACGTAAAATATGTGCTAAAGATTTTTTATAAAAAAAAATAGAGTGAAAAATGAGATTGTAGTCTCAGCAATTTATAATCGAAATTCTCAAATTGTTGTTGAACACGCGGTCATTGCTCCGCTTCAAATCTTTCACTAACCTACTACTTAAATCTCGATACTAAAAGAGATATTACAAAGGATATTACCTCGAATTCATGACATAAAAATTGTCTTGATGGACGAGATGAGTCAGCGATTCGGAACTGTCCAAATGAAGGTTCGGATTAGGGTCCAAATATTTCGTACGGTCACACGGGTGAGATTCAATGGAGGTCTACAACTCAATAATTAGTGTATACATATCACAATAGTAGAGCATTCCATCTCTAATTGAACGGCAACAATAGAAATTAGGGACTGTTTGGTAAATGGAATATCACATGTCTTAATCGAAAATTTATTTGAGTTTTGTACTAAATGAATACGACTCGTCACTTATTTTATCGTCTGTCTTTATTCAAATAGATCAAAGTTAGTGACCAATAAGTAATCGAGATACTCTATCCTATCCCTTCTCCAAACAATCACCATGGAAGGATACCTTGATCCAATAATTAAAACCATATCCTTCATATTCATCCTCTTCCTAATCTCAAACTATCTTCTCAACAAAACCCGAAAAACCATCGTGATACCCATCAACTGGCCCGTTGTGGGTATGCTTCCACATCTTCTCCTTAACACACACCGCTTCCATGATTGGTCTACCGGGATCCTAAAACTCGTCGACAGCACCTTCCTCTTCAAAGGACCATGGTTCACCACCATGGAGATTCTTATCACAACCAACCCCGCCAACGTTCACTATGTCATGAGCAAGAACTTTTCTAATTTCCCAAAAGGCCCCGAGTTCTCCCGAATCTTTGACATCCTCGGAGACGGAATCTTCAACGCCGACTTTGAATCATGGAGGTGTCAAAGAGAGTTCGTCCACTCCTTCCTCACACACCCCTCTTTCCATCGCTTTCTTACTAAAACTATCTTAAACAAGGTGGAGAATGGACTAATCCCAATTTTGGATGCCGGGTATAAATCGGGTCGGATTATGGATCTTGAAGATTTGTTCCAAAGATTCACTTTTGATACAATATGTACATTGGTAACGGGAAATGATCCTTGTTGTCTTTCTATCGATTTCCCCGACTCTCCGTTCTCCAAGGCTCTTGACGAGGCTGAGGAGGTGTTGTTTCTTAGACACGTCGTGCCGGAGACCATTTGGAAGCTTCAACGATCGTTGGGGATAGGGAGTGAGAAGAGGCTTACCCGAGCATGGAAAGTGGTAGATTTATTTATTTACACTTCCTTGAAAAAAAAGAAAAATGAAACTCATAAACAACGTCTCAACGAAAATCAAGGTCTAGATCTATTGACTCTTTTAATCCAAGAATCCAAATCGAATGAGAAATTCTTGAGGGACATGTTCTTGAACTTACTAATAGCAGGCCGTGACACAACTAGTGCAGCTTTAACTTGGTTTTTCTTTCTCCTACATAAATACCCAAGTGTGGAAGCCAATATATGTCAAGAACTCGAGTCCATCAAAAACGATTTCCAACTCGAAAAGCTCGGAAACCTCGTTTATCTCCACGGGGCGTTTTGTGAAGCCTTGAGACTATACCCTCCGGTTCCGTTAGAGATAAAGTCTCCTCTCGAGCCGGATGTTTTACCAAGTGGGCAACGCGTGAGCACAAGTACAAAGATCTTATTTAGCTTGTACGCGATGGGGAGGAGTGAATCAATATGGGGAGATGACTCTGAGGAGTTCAAGCCGGAAAGGTGGATAACCGATACAAGGAAGATCAAACACGAGCCTTCTTATAAGTTCTTGGCCTTTAATGCCGGGCCAAGGACTTGTCTAGGGAAACACATGGCGTTCCTACAGATGAAGGCGGTGGCTGCCACCGTGCTTCTTAAAGGGTATCGTCTACGGGTGATTGATGAACACAAAGTTGAGCCTGAGATCTCTATAATCCTTCATACCAAACATGGACTTAGAGTCAAGGTTCTTAAAACACCATGTTAATTATAAACCCATTTTTTCTTTTATAGAAATTGGGTATAACTGTTTATGTTGGAATTTTATAAGTTATTGTTGTTGTGTGTTTATTGTAATGATACTATGAAAGTGGTTAATTAGTTGTTGTTAAATAATGTTATTTGTTGTATTAAATGTATGGATATCTTGAAGACATTATCTAATTTCCTTTTTTATGCTAAATTTGTTGAAGTATACTGTATACACCATTTGTAACTTCATTTTCGTAAGAAGTTGTCTCAAATATCATTAGAAAAATGTCATTAGGGAAATGATTGAAAATGAATTAAATTATAAAATAAGTACTACTTTTTGTCCAACTTGGAGTTGATGTTGCAGTTTTTGAGCAGGACAAGCATGTTGTAGTTTATGTTACAATTTTTCCGTAATATTATACGGGTTAATAGACGAATCATATCTCCGTACTCGGTCCACGTTATACACGCGACAAGCCTACTTTTACAAACGTTTAATTGTATTTCCACATTTCCGTGTCGGATGGATGCATTTTACTTGAATAACTCTCATATTTTCAATTAAAAAAAATTAAAACAAAAATCCATGATTTTGGGCAGGCAAAAGAAGCCCACTTGGGCCTCATCCCTGTCCATTCTCAAGTCATACCGGACTCGGGCTGGGGGCAGGCGGGCGGGCCTGGAGTTGCTCAAGTATAAAATCACGTAATGGGTCAATATTGAGGTTAATTTTCTCACAATGTTGTCCTCTGTGAAAAGTTTACCTGACCGTGAAACCGACATGACGGCCCCGTTGAATTATACCTGGTAAATCCCGCCACAGAGGTTGTTTTCTCGAACACATACATGCCTTTGAACCCGAAACCGAACCCAATATGACACCGAAAATTTTAAAAAAGAGAATATCCGGAACCGACCGGCTTGAAACCGATTTAAGCCAAAGTAATTTATGAAACACCGAAAATTTTGAAAAAGAGAATATCCGGAACTGACTGGCTTGAAACCGATTTAAGCCGAAGTAATTTATGAACGGAGGTAACCCGACCCGAATCGGGTTAGCCAATTCTAACTTCTAAGTATATTTGATTATAATCCAATATCCAACTGTTTTCTTTAACTCACAAACATGCAAACCCAAACATTCCTTCTAAAGCACTATAATTAAGCAAAAGGACCATGGCCATTGACAGGATTATACACCGTCTCTAAACACTCCTTTGCTCTGTGAACCTTTGATTGGAGATAGAAGCTTCCTCGTCTTGCATTGCTCTCAAACAAAACATCATATTTCTACCCCAACAGAAGCAAAAATCCATATTATGATAAATATATGAACAAGGAAAGTTGTGGTTTCAAAAATATTGCAATCACCTTCAGAATTTCTTCCCATGCTGAATTTTCTGTAACACCGAGGACTTGCCTGGCTTCTTGCTCTGTCATGCCTCTGCTGGCTCTACGGATTGTATTCTGTACTGCCTCTTGAGCAACTCCATTTTTAGCAGCATCTGCAGAAATCCAACAGACATGAATTCAACACATTGCATCGATCCAAATCAATGATATCAAGTTATCTCCATCGCGCAAAATCAAAGCTAACAAAAACCTTTATTGGAAGAATCGATTTACAAACGTAGAGTGAAAGGGGGCAAAAGGACTTACTTGCTAGGGCTTGTCGATAAGCTTGAGCAACAGCCCTAACCATGATCCCGGACCCCATAACAATCAAATTGGCCAGGATTCTCGCAGCCTGTGCACCAAATTAGATCAATATTTTTTCATTGCAATCGAATTAGATAAATCTGAGCTAAAACCTATTTCGAGAAGCGGGAATAGGGAGGGGAAAAAGCAACATACCATGAGTTAGATCTATGAAAACCTCGAATTTCTGATCTTTTAAGCTCCTTAATAAATTTTTAAATGAAAATCAAGTGATATAATTAGAGGCTTTGATGAAGTAGGAGGCGCTGGTGGGCGAGACGGCGGGGTTAAAAGTGAAACGAGCGAAGAGGACGATTGCTCCGACGGGGCTTCAGAAACTGAACCGAGTCTTAGAATATACATTTGTACCACTTGTCCAACTTTAATACATGAACCCGACCGGACGAAGGAAAATCAAACCAAACTTGCAAAATAAGAAACCCCGTCCGGAACATGTCCAAACCAAACTTGCAAAATAAGAAACTCCGTCTGGATCACATTTTGCTTTATATATTGCATCTCCTGTTGTCATTTTTTTCATACGTCCATGTGGCATCCTTATTAGCAAAATAAATCTATATATATATATATACTAAAATAATGCACAAGGTTGCTGACATGACGCGCGTTGTGGGAGCAGTATTTTAAAATGGAGCTTCCACTTTAACGCCAATAAATCTTTTATTTAAATTTATCTATTTTAATTTTATATTTTTTTAAATCCATCTATTTTATTTTTACATTTTTTAACCCTTAAAATCTTTATTTTTAAATTATGTGAATAATATTTTACACTTGTAATTAATAAACTCAAAATAATATATATTAAAGATACCCGTGCAAGGCACGGGACCTAAACTAGTATTACCATAAATGTAAATACATGTTTTTTTTTCAACCGGCTCAAATATATCAAAACAACTCTTCTGTCTGTCACTTGTTTCTCCTTTTTGTCTTCTGCTTTGAAACGGTTAATTTATCTTTTTATATTCAACGGTTCCAAGACGTAGAGGTTATACACGTTAAAGCGAACTTAAGGACACAAAAATTCGGACTATGCACTAGTTGACAATAGGAAGAATAGTCCTCGTACTTATATGTTAGTTTCACTTGTTTCATAAAGCTGATTAGCCAAACGGGCGAATAACATATTTTTCGCTAATCACAACCAAACACAAGATAATGTACCCGGATCAAACCTACTCTGATACCGGGTTATGCACGTCAAAGTGAACTTACACACAAGCATTCAAGTTCTATCCTTAAATCAATTGACAAAAGAAGGAGTAACCCTCGTACTTGTATGTTAGTTTCACTTGTTTCATATTGTCGACACATTTCCACACTCAACAAAAGACGTGAAATTTCACCACGCTAAAGATTGCTGGAGACGACGGCTATCCTCGCCGGAGACGAAACCTTTGTCCACTCATTTCAATTTTGAACGTCCATGTTCATTGTGTATGATAATTCCTCTTTTGATAATATGGACCTTTTGTGGGCACTTGACTGCAATATAGAGAAAATGGGTCGCCCATTCTTTTTCCCCAAAATGTACACAAAATTTAGACTGAAAATCATTCATTTGGTTTTATATTCGATTGATTCTAGATCTATTGAGTATATCACTGCACACTCAAAATGAGAATGGTTTTATAATTCAATTATTCCGAATCTTTCCTAATATGAAATAGTCAATGCAAAAAAATTCTCTTCTCCGTTACTTCATCTGGAGGTCTGAGGAGATTTTGAAAGCCATGTCCATATTTTATAATTATCTTACTGAAATATGTCACGAATCGTATTGTTGGGGTCGTGTGCATCCGAACACATATGCATATGCGCGTTAGGTCCAAGTCCAGCAGGTTCCATCCAAAAAAATCAAATGGCAATAGGAAGAGAATGTAGTCACCGACCTTATATACTAGACTTAGATATCCCAATTTTTTAATGTTGGAACTGATTATCGCCAACAGTATACACAACACAAGAGCATCATCATTGTACTCTGTTTTACTAGATGGAGATGACATATACCAAAAATGAAATTAGAAGTTTATTTGTGGTCGAAGAGAAAATTACACACACCTTATTTATTAATAGTGAAGCATCAAAGTTTTTTTTGAGTTTAGACATTGCTTAGGAGCTTAGACATGGTGAGGAGTGCTTTGTATGCATCAGTGCATCCCATTCTTTCATATTAGACATAAATTTAATAGCTTTGATATACACTACGAGAATGGACGTTCAAAGAGATTAGTGGATAAAGGCTTCATCTTCAATGAGGGTGGGCATCGTCTCCGACGAAGAGGAACTTGTTTCCAACGTGAAAGTTCCTGACTTCCAAGTGAAAGAGAAGAAGGAGAAACACGAAACAGAGAGTTGTTTTGATATATTTGGGCCGATGAAAAAAGAAAAGAAAAGCATGTATTTACATTGATATGGCAATATTAATTTACTTAATAAGATGTGACGTGGACCAATGTAAAAATTACAATAAAAGATGCAACATATAATGCAAAAGGTAGGGGTGGACACAAATCTCGCCAATCCCGGTCCCGTCCTGGGCTCATCCTCATCTCGTCCCGATTCCGGCGGGATTTCAATCAAAATTATAAATCCCGTCCCGAACCCGTCCTCTCAAAAACTATCCGGGACGGGATATGGGCCTTAACTTCTCCATCTCGCTAGGCTCATCCCGTCCCGTCTATAATAAAATTTTTAATTTAAAATGATATATATAAGTAGAATCCCTAAGCATTAATGAAATACTTATATATAGTTATTATATAGTTACGTTTATATATTTTAAAAAATAAATCATGTTGGTTAAACCATTACAATTGACAATGTAATTCGTTTAGATGTGTTTTATCATATATATATATATATATATATATATATATATATATATATATATATATATATATATATATATATATATATATATATATATATATATTACTTTAGCTTAACTATAATATGCTATTATGAATATTTGAAACCTTTAGTGTTTTTGCGTTTTAAGTACGATATATACGCATATTTTGTGGATAAATAGTAAATTTAAAAACATTAAATAAACTAATGTGGAAACGGGATAGGACCCGGTGGGATTCAATCTAAAATACACAGGGCCCGTCCCGATCCCGTCCCATTTAAAATAGCCAGGACGGGACTGGGATGACCTCAATCCCGTCCCATCCCGTCCCATGCCCACCCCTAGCAAAAGGAGATCTGGACTTGCCTACTATACCGGTCAAGATCTTTTGTATCCCTCCTTATGTGTATCCTTGTATCCTATCACGTGATTGGTGGGATTTATATTGTTTATTATTTTTTCGTAAAGCAGTAAAACTTAAATCCTTATTTATTTAGTCTCAATCAATCACATGATAGGGATAGATGTATCACTGATACAAGAGATCTCAACTACTACTATACCAAATCTATTGGCCCACATGTTATTAGTACTTTTTTAAAAAGAAATTAAGTTTTAAAAAAAAACCGAAAGATATGATTATCCCTTTGTTTCTCTTTTCTATCAATTTCTTGCTTTTGCAAAATAGTCAACTCGTTGGAGAGCAAGACCTCACTCGATACTTTCATTTTACCGGCGCGTCTCACCGGAGACCTCTCACTGACTTCCTATCCTTCCGACAGCGCGCCTCGCCAAAGACTTCTTGCTTGACCTCCACTCCTTTCACCGGTGCAAATCTTCTTCCTCACGGAAAAACACCTCGCCGCTTTGCTCTTGACCAACACGGTATACAATATCTTTTATAATACAATATGGTCATGCTAATGAATTTCTCCTTTTTTTTTATAAACATATAGAGGTCATACTTAATTGCATCCTTACTAGAAATTATCGTATTAGTTTTTCTCATGTATGAGAGCAATCACCGATCATTTTTCACATATGCGTTAATGAAATGTTTGTAGGAAATACGATGCACATGAAACATTGAAATTGTTAGACTTGTCTTTCATGAATGTGTGTTGTGTGAAATCACGAAGAAATAACATAATTCAACAAACAAGAAAGACTACACACACATGTTTATAGTGGTCTACTGTAAGAGCCTTAGTCTTTTGGAGTTGAGTTGGTCGTAGCTGCCCCTGCGGGTCTTGAGGGCCGCCCCTGCGGCTTGCTTAGTGTTCCGCCCCTGCGGCCAGGAATTTCCGCCTCCTGCGGCTGCAACCGGCTTTGTTGACCCTTTGACCGTGCCTTACTCTCTTCTCTTCCTTCTTAGCCTTTTCCTTTGCTTGCTGAGCAAGGATTCTTCATTTCCAACTACCCTAACGAGCTTCTTCTTGCCTCCTTCCTTCTCCTTGATCTTGTTCTTGAATCCTTTTTGTTTTGGAAGAGATTTGTTGTGTGGTTGTTGATGATGAGTGTGATGTGTGTATTGCTGAGCTTGGGAGCCAGCTGATGGTGTTTTGTGATCATTTCCTTGCTTAGGCTATAGTAATAGGTAAGCTTCTTTCTTCTTTCTTTCTTCATTTGATTCCTCTTCTTTAGCTTAGGATTAGTTGTGCTAGGCACGTTTTGATGTTTGTATGTGTATACATATGTGTATGGATGATTGTGGTTGTGGAATGATGAAGACGTGAATTGATCACGTGAGAGTGGAAGAGAAGTCGGGAGGTTACGTTCTACACTGTCGCTGCCCCCGCGCTTGTGAGTCGCCGCCATTGCGGGACCCTATCACCGCACCAACGCCTCAGCGCCGCCGCCCCTGCGGCTACGGTCACCGCCCCTGCGTGGAAGTGTCTCCGCGCCTGCGGCTTCTGTCATTCCGCCCCTACGTCTTTCCTGTCACGCAGGTGCGTTTTATACCGGATCTACTAGAGTAGTATGGATCCTTACTTTCTTAGTATGAGCAGCTTAGTAGCATGCTAGGTATGTATATGAGGATAGAATGATGATGAGTATGATATCGTTATATGCCGGTTATGGCTTTGAGGTTTAGTAGATTATCGAGGTTTATAAGTTGGATATGATCCATATGGATCCCTTGGGTCTAGGTGTGACCCCTTTGATTGATAGGAGATTTGATATCTCTTTATGCCTTGTTATTAGGCAGTGTTGTCCTCCAGATTGGAGTTGATCGTGTTGAGAGTACTTCGAGGTTGAGGTAAGTCCATAGGACTTACTTAGCTACCATCCCTATATTGGATGTATGCATGAGTGGTGTTTGATATATGCTTGATAGCATGTGATGATTGATTATTACCGACTTGCGGTTTAGTGACCGCCAATTGTAGGGCTGTGACAACTTGCCCTGTTATCCCGCTGGGAGACGGGGAGGTTCTCTGCGGACAGGCAAGATCTGGAAGTGGGAAGGGCACCTACCACTCCCATAGGGTATACGGGGAAGTGTTACCAGATTACCACTCCAGCTGACAACATCACCGAGAGACGAGGATTATATATTCCTCGTGTCACATATATTCATATACATGTATATACGATTTAAGTGTTGGACTTTATAAAGATAATTAACCGGGTATATGTGTGATAGCATGATGATGTGTTAATATTCCCTGACTTGTGTTTGTGCTTATGTATTATCTTATATATGTATGGTTAGCTAACGGTTTTATACCGTGTTGTAGATCCTTTGCAGGTTAGGAGAACGAGTAATTCAGATGGGGTGATCCGCTGAGGGCTTCGTACACTAGGATTGTATGCAAGGGATATGGGTGAATTTTATGATGTACGGATACATGTTTGGTTTGTACTCAGCGGTATTTTTGTAAACCTTTTGTTATGTATATCTTACAGTTTGATGTTTGGTTTTAATCTTTTTGTGCCTTGTTGTAAGATCCAGTGAACTTGTTGTCAGGCTAGGGTCAGGATCTATTGTGAGATCCTAGCCCTGTAGCGCCCCAAGTCCTACGGATTTGGGGTGTTACAAAGTTGGTATCAGAGCCTTAGGTTGACAACAATGGCACTTGCAATCTTCGATAAAGGTCGAATAGATAAATAAACAGAACCCGAAAGGGGTCTGGCTTTTCAAAAGGTTTTGGTTTTAAAATGAGTACAAATGTTTTGGGATAGTGTGTACAAGAAGCCATCACCCCTCTGAATACCTCGACAGTATATATATATATATATATATATATATATATATATATATATATATATATATATATATATATATATATATATATTATCTTATGTGATGTGTGATTGACTTAAGCATATATATATCTATACATATGGCATATATATAGCCTTATAGGTTGGGTGTATTTACCCTACAGATGGCTCAGACTAGAGTTGTATCTATAGTTGGACGAGGTAGGGGTAGACCCCCTCTTCCTCCAATAGAGGTAGGACAGAGTCAGATTTCCACTGGTGATCCAACTGCAGTGAAGGAGGTTTATAAGGTTGTTGCTGAGAGTGTCGTTCTTGAGATTGGGAACGGTATAGTTGGGAGACATAGACCACATCGAGTCCAGTCAGATGACTCGGATTATGTCTTTATGAGGGGACCAGATTTCCGCGCGTACATCAGACAAGTGGAGTAAGTTGCAAGATAGGGTAGACGTACCCCGGATCTGCCAATACAGGGGGGATCGTTTGAGAGATCCCATGGAGCTACTCAGGTGTTACTCACGCGCTGTTGAGATTACTCAAGTTCCAGAGGAGCATAGAAGGTCTGAGAAGAGACAGCGGACAGGGCAGACCAGTGGAGCTGGAGGAGTTGTTGGTTCTGAACGAAACCAGAGACGCCCAAGTTACCCCACATCTGCATTGGTTGCAGCTACAAGACGACGGTTCTTTAACTGTGATGAACCTGGACATTTATGACCAGCGTGCACGAGGCCGTTGGTGACTTGCTTCCCTTGTGGCAAACTAGGTCACAAAGCTATTTTCTGTAGACGGGGCGGAGCTTCATCTCAGCAGGATTCTTCTCCTGCCAGTGTAGCAGGGGGTGGACAGAGACCACCTCAGCAGCAGCAGACACAGGGACAGCAGAGAGTCCTAGATCGTCCTACTACTCAAGGATCTGCTCTTGGGCCGAGTAGAGGTAGAGGTCGTGGTGGGAGTACCACTGACACCAGAGGAGCTTAGGGTAGAGTTTTTGAGCCGAGGAGTGTAGAGGAGCCAGCTGCACCGACTGCTACAGGTACCATTATGATTCATGGTTTACCTGTTAAAGTTTTATTTGATATTGGAGCTACGCATTCATTTATATCTGATGCATGTGTTGAGCATTTGAATCTAGATACGACTGAGGGGATACCCTTTAGTATAGGGTTACCCGATAGAAGTAGGGTCAGAGGTACCCGTGAGATCCGTGATTGTCCCATTTCTATAGGGACTCGTGTGTTACTTGTTGACTTCTTTGTCATGCCATTAGAGCATGAAGAAGTCATTTTAGGTATGGATTGGATGGATAGACATGAGGCAATATTAGATGTAGGTAGGAGGACTGTAACCCTCTCTACCGAGTTAGGTCAGATAGAGCTTTTCCGAGGTTGGGATGTTGGGAGGTCAGGCATGGTGATCAGTGCGGTACGTGCAGCGAGATTGATTACACAGGGTTGTGAGGTCTTCTGGTGTTATGCCATGAAGGAGGGGGAGAATCCAACCTTAGAGAATATCCTAGTAGTCTGTGAGTTTGCAGATGTATTTGCTGAGCCGTCTAGTTTTCCACCTCAGAGGAGTGTGGACTTTGGTATAGAGTTGGAGCCTGGTACGAGACCGATCTCGAAGGCTCCAGATCGGATGACGCCTGTCGAGATGTTGGAGCTGAACAAGCAACTCGAGGAGTTGGCTGAGAAGGGCTTTATCCGCCCTAGCGTATCCCCGTGGGGAGCACCTGTCCTCTTCGTGCAGAAGAAGGACGGATTGTTGAGATTGTGTATTGATTACAAGGAGCTGAACAAGGTGACCATCAAGAACAAGTATCCATTGCCTCGTATTGATGACTTGTTAGATAAGCTTCAGGGAGCTACAATGTTCTCTAGGATTGACCTGCGTTCAGGGTATCACCAGCTGAGGGTGAGACAACAGGATGTGCACAAGACGACATTTCGGACCAGATATGGACACTACGAGTTTGTAGTGATGCTATTTGGGCTTACGAATGCCCCAACAGTCTTCATGGAGTTGATGAACAACATATTCATCGACTTCCTGGATTAGTTTGTGGTAGTCTTCATAGATGATATTTTGGTGTACTCTCGCAATAGAGAGGAGCATGCAGGACAGTTGAAGACTGTGTTACAGGTTTTACGAGATAGAGAACTTTATGCTACGTTCTCTAAGTGCGAGTTCTGGATGCCAGAGGTAGCATTCCTGGGTCATATTGTTTCCGCCGAGTGAATCAAGGTTGATCCGGCGAAGATTGAGTCAGTAGCAGCATGGACGACACCGACGAACGTCAAGGAAGTACGTAGCTTTCTTGGCCTAGCCGGCTATTATCGACGCTTTGTGGAGGGGTTTTTTGTGATTGCCCGTCCACTGACGAGTTTGCTGAGGAAGACCACCCGGTTTGTATGGTCTGAGCAGTGTATGCAGAGTTTTGAGGAGCTGAAGAGACGTCTGACTTCCGCTCCTATCTTGGCACAACCAGAGGGTACATAGGATTTTGTGGTTTACAGTGATGCATCCAAGCTAGGCTTGGGATGTGTATTGATGCAGCGAGGCAGAGTGATTGCATATGCATCTAGACAACTGAAGACGTATGAGGAGAACTACCTGACTCATGACTTGGAGTTGACAACGGTAGTTCATGCACTAAAGATCTGGAGACATTACCTGTATGGTGCTACATGTCAGATCTCCACAGACCATAAGAGTCTGAAGTATATTTTCACACAGCGGGAATTGAATAACCGCCAGCGTAGGTGGCTTGAGCTGATCAAGGATTTTGATCTAGAGATTCTATATCATCCAGGGAAGGCGAACGTTGTTGTTGACGCCCTGAGCAGGAAGACGCCTCGAGAGAAGGCGATTGCGAGACTGACAGTACAACCGCAGTTACAAAGAGACCTTGTCTGGTTAGAGTTGGACGTCCAGTTTCCTGATGAGGATGCCCGGTTGAGTACTTTAGAGGTTCTTCCTGATCTATTGAGTGAGATCCAACAGAAGCAGGGGACCTGCCCGACACTGATGAGGATTCGAGAGAGTATGTCCCGGGATGAGGCACCACAGTTCTTTCTAGGAGCAGATGGAGTATTGAGACGCTACGGTCGCGTCTGTGTACCCGCTGATGCAGATTTGCGACAGAGAATATTACAAGAGGCTCACTGTACGCCTTATTCAGTGCACTCAGGTACGAGTAAGATGTACTAGGATTTGAGACGTTCATATTGGTAGGGAGGGCCGAAGCCCGACGTAGCCAAATTTCTGGCGCAATGTGCGATCTCTCAGCAGGTCAAGATCGAGCATAGTAGACCTGGAGGTGAGCTCCATCCACTACTTGTTCCGCAGAGGAAGTGGGAGGACGTCACCATGGATTTTGTTACTGGTTTGAGACCGAGCAAGAGCTTTGATGCCATCTGGATTATAGTAGACAGACTGCGAAGACGGCACGTTTTATCCCTATTCGGGAAACGTGACCAATGAGCAGATTAGCTGAGGAGTACACTAGGCAGATAGTGAGACTCCATGGTGTACCGAGGACGATCGTCTTAGATAGACATGGGCGATTTACCCCGAGGTTTTGGCAGCAGATTCAGACTGCCCTAGGGACGAGTTTGCACTTCACTACTGTGCTTCATCCTCACACAGATGGTCAGTCAGAGAGGACCATTCTGACACTGGAGGATATGTTGCGAGTTTGTGTGTTGGACTGGGGACAAGTGTGGACGGATCATCTCCCACTAGTTGAGTTCTCGTACAACAACAGCCGGCATGCATCTATTGGGATGGCCCCATATGAGGCACTGTATGGATAGAGATGTCGTACCCCGTTATGCTGGGATGAGTCGAGCAGTGTTAGTGGTTTGACACCTGATCAGATTCAGGATGATGTTGCTCGTATAACACTGATTAGAGAGAGGATGTTGACTGTACAGAGCCGTCAGAAGTCTTATGCAGATAGGAGGCGTAGATCCCTAGAGTTCAGAGTACGAGCCCATGTGTGGCTGAGAGTGTCTCCGACACGAGGTGTTAGACGCTTTGGCATTAAGGGGAAGTTGAGCCCCTAATATGTCGGACCGTTCGAGATTCTAGATCGGGTTGGGAGCGCAACATACAGATTAGCTTTGCCTCCGAGATTAGAGGGTGTTCACCCTGTGTTTCACGTGTCTCAACTGAGGGAGTATATACCATATCCGAGACATATTGTGAGTTATGATGATTTGGTGGTCGAGCCAGACCACACTTTTGTTGAGCATCCGATTGCAGTTCTAGAACGAGGTATGAGACGCCTGCGTTCGAAGAACATTCCTATGCTGAGGATACAGTGGTCGAGACGAGGACCTGATGAGGCTACATGGGAGACTGAGGATAGTATTCGGAGGAACTATCCAGAGTTCTACGCCGAGATAGATGTACCAGTAGGATCGACGAGTAGGTCTTAGTACTATCTTGGTGAGTGTTGTGATTATGTGCTTATATGCTATGATGTGTTTATTTTCGTACTAGCTATGATGTGATTTATGATCTTATTAGATCTTGTTGTGCTAGTGCGATTGATGATTATAGCTGGAGATGGCTCTTTCCTCCATGCTATTATGATACGATTAGGATTCAGCTGGAGATGGTTATTCCTCCATGCTATTTTGATGGACATAGTATTGCTGGAGATGTTTTTCCTCCATGCCCTTCTGTTATGAGTATGATACGGCTAGAGATGTTTTTCCTCTATGCCTTGTGATGTGATTATAGTTTGGCTAGAGATGGTTTTCCTCTATGCTTTGGATAGTATAGTGATCTTGTAGTTGGAGATGATGATTTCCTCCATTCTTGTGTTTGAGGTTATCGAGTGTTATCGGTTGATATCTGATGAGCGGAGAGGTGATGCCTCCGATTGAGAGAGTTATACCTCGGCATATGGGTCCGAGAGATTTTGAGATTGTACAAGTTTCGGGACGAATCTTGTTTTTAAGGGGGGTGAGATGTAAGAGCCTTAGTCTTTTGGAGTTGAGTTGGTCGTAGTCGCCCCTGCGGGTCTTGAGGGCCGCCCCTGCGATTTGCTCAGTGTTCCGCCCATGCGGCCAGGAATTTCCGCCCCTGCGGTTTCCTGCGGCTGCAGCCGGCTTTGTTGACCCTTTGACCGTGCTTTACTCTCTTCTCTTCCTTCTTAGCCTTTTCCTTTGCTTGCTGAGCAAGGGTTCTTCATTTCCAGCTACCCTCACAAGCTTCTTCTTGTCTCCTTCCTTCTCCCTGATATTGTTGTTGAATCCTTCTTGTTTTGGAAGAGATTTGTTGTGTGGTTGTTAATGATGAGCATGATGTGTGTATTGCTGAGCTTGGGAGCCAGTTGATGGTGTTTTGTGATCATTTCCTTTCTTAGGCTATTGTAGTAGGTAAGCTTCTTTCTTCTTTCTTTCTTCATTTGATTCCTCTTCCTTAGCTTATGATTAGTTGTCCTAGGCACTTTTTGATGTTTGTATGTGTATACATATGTGTATGGATGATTATGGCTTTGGAATGATGAAGACCTGAATTGATCATGTGAAGAGTGGAAGAGAAGTTGGGAGGTTACGTTCTACACTGTCGCCGCCCCCGCACCTATGAGTCGCCGCCCTTGTGGGACCCTGTCACCGCACCCGCGCCTCAGTGCCGCTGCCCCTGTACGGGGACCGCCCCTGCGTGGAAGTGTCTCCGCGCCTGCGGCTTCTGTCATTCCGCCCCTACGTCTTTCCTGTCACGCAGGTGCGTTTTATACCGGATCTACTAGAGTAGTATGGATCCTTACTTTCCTAGTATGAGCAGCTTAGTACCATGCTAGGTATGTATATGAGGATAGAATGATGATGAGTATGATATCGTTATATGCCGGTTATGGCTTTGAGGTTTAGTAGATTATCGAGGTTTATAAGTTGGATATGATCCATATGGATCCCTTGGGTCTAGGTGTGACCCCTTTGATTGATAGGAGATTTGATATCTCTTTATGCCTTGTTATTAGGCAGTGTTGTCCTCCAGATTGGAGTTGATCGTGTTGAGAGTACTTCGAGGTTGAGGTAAGTCCATAGGACTTACTTAGCTACCATCCCTATATTGGATGTATGCATGAGTGGTGTTTGATATATGCTTGATAGCATGTGATGATTGATTATTACCGACCTACGGTTTAGTGACCGCCAATTGTAGGGCTGTGACAACTTGCCCTGTTATCCCGCTGGGAGACGGGGAGGTTCTCTGCGGACAAGCAAGATCTGGAAGTGGGAAGGGCACCTACCACTCCCATAGGGTATACGGGGAAGTGTTACCAGATTACCACTTCAGCTGACAACAACACCGAGAAACGAGGATTATATATTCCTCGTGTCACATATATTCATATACATGTATATACGATTTGAGTGTTGGACTTTATAAAGATAATTAACCGGGTACATGTGTGATAGCATGATGATGTGTTAATATTCCCTGACTTGTGTTTGTGCTTATGTATTATCTTTTATATGTATGGGTAGCTAATGGTTTTATACCGTGTTGTAGATCCTTTGTAGGTTAGGAGAACTGCAGAGTGATTCAGATGGGGTGATCCGCTGATGGTTCCGTACACTAGGATTGTATGCGAGGGATATGGGTGAATTTTATGATGTACGGATACATGTTTGGCTTGTACTCAGCGGTATTTTTGTAAACCTTTTGTTATGTATATCTTACAGTTTGATGTTTGGTTTTAATCTATATGTGCCTTGTTGTAAGATCCAGTGAACTTGTTGTCAGGCTAGGGTCAGGATCCATTGTGAGATCCTAGCCTTGTAGCGCCCCGCGTCCTACGGATTTGGGGTGTTACATCTACACTTTCCAAAGAGATTTTATCGAGGAGTTTCAGAGTACATATGAGAGGATAAACAAATGATAACTAGGTGATCACGTGTTTTCAAGTTAATAGATTAACAGATGATATGAAAAAATTATCAGATTGAAAAGACGATTAAATAATAGGAGACTAAGGGAACACTAAAATATATATATAGGAACAAAACCCTTGGTTGGGCAGATTCAAATTTGGCAAGTTTATACTTAGTAGATTTATACTTGAAAGTCAAGTATAAGATTGATCCAAATAAAAAAAGGTCCAAATAGAAATAAGCCCAATTCAAGGCATATTCAACAAATCACTACATTGACTTGAACCCTCACAGATATACCAAATGCATTAGTCAATGCCCATACCAGATGCATTAATTAATGCCCATACCAAGTGCATTAATAAATGCCTAGACCAACTCCTTTCTCTATCCAGATGTGCCCCTTGAGCACTCAACAACTTCTAACATTTAGCAACTCCAAACAATTTTGAAACTTGTTGTAAAAGAACTCCCTGGATTTAAATATAGGTATGATTTAGTTCGTGATATTTTATGTGACGTGTTTAGGAGAGCAAGAGTATCGGCTAAGAAGGAGGCACTTCTTACCTTCTTAACTGATCCACAGGAAAGGATATCTACTTTGAGGCCAATAGACGTGTTAGTGTTTGGATGGGTCGGTGGAAAACATGCTTGTATCGATTTGACGGAGGTTTCTCCTCTAGTCAGTTTGGGTAGCGGGTATTTTGTTGTGGGTAAAGTGGCCCTCAGCGCGGCCTTTGCGAAGGTGGCTATGCATAAAAGGGCTTGCAGTGAAAACCACCATGTGTTTCTTCCATTAGTTTTTGACACGCTTGGGTTTCTTGCGCTCTATGTTGTTGAGATTCTCAAGAGGGTGCAACAAGTCTTACATGGTAATGTTGTTTCTCCCAAGTCTTCAGACGTAGTTTTTAGGAGGATCGGTTTTGCTATCCAAAAAGGGCTAGCGGCGCAACTTGTTGCCCGTCTACCTTCTAACTCGATGTAAAGAAAGGGATTATTATAATATAAAATAATTTTCAAAAAATGATTAGATCGGAGAGATAAAATATTTTATTTCTTGTTCATCATCTTATACGTTATAAAATTTTGATCATTACTTATATATCTCGATCGTTATTTACAATTTTGATCGTTACTTATAAAAAAGTCAATCGTTATGTTGAACATTAGTTAGACATTTTGATCATTAGTTAGATATTTTGATCATTAGTTATACATTTTGATCATTAGGTAGACATTTTTGCATGTAACGATAGTAAACTATGTTAACGATCGGTAACATGATTTAACGATCTTTAGGCTAGTAGGTTAACATAGACTAACGAACGTTACTTTTTTTTATAGAAAAAAAAAAGAAGACAAGTTAACGATCGTTAGCGTTGACTTTCGATCGTTACTTTGAACGTTATGTACAATTTTTGATCGATCGTTAATTTGAACGTTAGTCATACATATTTTGATCATTATGTATAAATTTTGATCATTATGTACACATTTTGATCATTATGTACAATTTTTTATCGTTATTTTGTGCATTAGTCATACAAAATTTCATCATTGTGTACAAATTTTGATCGTTATTCATACATTAGACATACAAATCTTGATCATTATGTACAAATTTTGACCATTATGTACACATGTTGATCATTATGTACAAATTTTGATCTTTATTTTGAACGTTAGTCGTACAAATTTTGATCATTACTAATACATTAAGGACCAAAACTTCTTGACTTCGTTCTACTATTTTGAGCGTTATCGTTAAATATTTGAAATGTTAAATATTCTCTAATATGTATCCATAGAAATATATATTTACAGAATAATATCACTCCTCACTTACCATAAACATGATAAAATGATGAACATTGATTAGTTTTAATCATGTGGTTCTTAGAGGTTCCTACTCCCTATGACATATCTAGTTCTTATATGATCATATCTCTCTCTCTATGTATATATATATATATATATATATATATATATATATATATATAGGGTTAGGATCCGGTGGGAACCTCTCTTAGAGTAGGGAGTAGGAACTCCTAACATCTGTCAAATCAAATATTGAACGTCCATGATGGAAGGACCATATTAAGCTTAAATAGGTGAGTTTTATTGGATTGTTCATATTTAACTCACTAGCATATAATATATCGTTAAAGTAGGAAATAACATATAATAATTTTGACTAACAAATCTCCAAATTTATCGTAACAAAATATAAACGACTGGTTTTATCATCACGAACGTTAAATTATATATGTGATGATCGTTAAAATATAACAACCCAGTCGATAGGTGATAACATGATTTATCGAACTAGTTTAGATGATCATATAGGTAGTTTTTCCCTTCCTACATGCATGTTTTAGCCTTAGTTTGTGTCTTTTATGCTTGTTTAGTGTTACTTTGCAAGTATAGATGTCTACACACTCTTTTGGTGACTTTGTAGGTATTTTGGCGTGTTTTAGAGATAAAACGATGCATTTGACGATCAAGCCTTGGAGTGGATGCTTAGGAGAAATCATATGAGCATAGGAAAGGAGAAGAGAACGGTTTTGGAGCAAATGAGACGAAGTGCCCGAGATGAAGAACATCTTGGCCGAGATCCATGTATCTCGGTCGAGGTTGGGAGGTTCTGTTGTAAAATCTCAGCCTCCATCTCGGCCTTGATCTCGGGTGACTTGACCGAGATCTCATGACGTTGAAGATTGAAATTCAAAATCTCGGCCCCTACCGTGACCCATCTCGGCCGAGATCCATACCGAGATTTCTTCCCTGAACGTCGATTTTATTTTATTTCGGACTTTTTAGCCCAGCCCGCGTCTTTCGATAGGTCTGAGGTTATAAAAGTAGAGAGGTCGCAGTTAGTTCGTGGTGGCCGTGAAGTTCTCAAAAGGAATTAGAAGTTTGTTTAGGATCGATTGTTAGAAGGATAATTCTTCTCCTACCTTTTTTCTTCACTCAGTTTTCACCATTGTTAGATCATTAGTTTAGGAAGGAAGATTTAGCCTTTTTAGTTTGTTCAGATATTTGAGATATGATTGGCAAGTTTGAGATAGTTTGTATTGAGATTCAATAAAGCTAGGTACTTTCTTCATCCCTTTTTCCTATTTCATTTGTGTGCTTTCCCTTATTGAATTGATTGCAGATTTTGATATGAATATTGTTGGCTAAATGGCTAGAAACCTTTTGTGGTTCCAAGGTAGTTAGAGATTTGTTTATACCTTGTACTATGATGGATTAATTGTTCTTTATAATAGGTTGTGTAAATCGCTTTAAATCCTATGGAAAGGTTTGGTTTTTGGCAGGTTTAGGATTAATCTAAACCACCTCAACATAAGTAGGAATTGAGTCGTAACTAAGATATTCTTTCTTAGATACATAAGAGAACTTGTTCTTAGGTAGTAAAGGTTTAACCTTTATTGGATAGAATGTGCCATTATTCCTTCCTTTGAGACAATAATTCATGAGACGTAACTGTAAAGGGTTATTGGATTCCTTAATTGAAAGAATAAGGTTTATTTATTTATTTATCTCTCTTTACCTTGAAAGCAATAGGTATTAGACTGCGGACCTTTATGTTCTTGAGACGTAAATGTAAAAGAACACTGGTTAAGAAACATTCATCCCTGAGCTCTTCAACCTTAGATATATGCCACGTGAAAATCCTTATAATCTTGAGTCCAATGTGTATAAATAATGATCTTAAAACCTTGGAACTACATTTCTTTCCATATATATTCCTTGTTTGTTTTTATTTGATTTTCAATCAATTAGTGACAAATTGATTGCGAATCCACACCACCTCCTCAAAACCTTTTTGACCCTTCTTTCCCTAATCTTGCCAACCTTTCTCTTATTTGAGATTTATACTATTCTAGATCAGTTTCACTTTCATCTAACTTAGTCCCTGTGATCGACCTTGGAATACTTGCTCATATTGCGATTGATCCATACATTGTGGGTTCGCTGCATTATAGAGTAGATATTGTGAGATTATAAATTTAAAGCAGACATCGTTGTTTTGCTGCCCTGTGGGTTTCTATCTATTTTTTATAGGGTGGTAAAACCAGCGAACATTAGGTACCAACTGGTCGTTAGGTATTAAAATTACGGTCGTTAATTTGTTAGGTCGTTAAAATTATGGTCGACAATTAGTGGGCTATTACGTTCGTTATTTTGTTAGTTTGTTATAGTTTTTGGTCGTTAATTTGTTAAGACGTTAAAATTACGGTCGTTAATTTGTTAGGTCGTTATGATTTTAGGTTGTTGATTTGTTAGGTCATTAAAAGTACGGTCATTAATTGATGAATCCGTTCTCATTCTCTAGTTTGATTTTAGTAGGGATGGATTTAATGAACAAAAAAAATGTGAAACGGTTGTAATAATTGATTGTAATATTATTTGCTAACTTAATTTGTGAATTTTTTAAATCTATTATAGAAAACCAAAATATCTTAATAAATTTCTAAGCCAAAATTATCATATATTTTGCTTAATCTTGAAAGTTCATATAAATCAATATGACGGTTGTTAAGAGTCTTTACTCCTACTACAAGAGAAAAGTTAGTAAATAATCCTATCGTGTATATGTATAAAACTTTTTGTTTAGAAATTTGATGTCCCAAATTGGGCCTTGGGTGGCAGCCCACACAACCCATTATCAAGTCCGGACCTGATTTTGGATCCTTTCTGACTATTATCGTTTCGGGGATTTTTTTCCAAAATAATAAAAGAAAGAAAATAATTTTCAAAGTTAGGTATGGAAAAAAAACTAATTCCGGGAATAGGAAGGCATTGGAGGTTCGGGTGGGAGTCGCCGGCTGAGACTGCGAGTTATCGAATAACTCGTAGTTTCAGCCGGCCGATTATTTTTTATTTAAGTTTTTAGACGGCGACTTTCTTTTCTTTTCTTTTTTTTAAAAAAAAATTGACAAAGAAAGTCGCCGTCTAAGACGGCGAATTTCTTTTTTTTCTTCTTTTTTTTCTTTTTTTTTTTAAAAAATTACAAGGAAATCACCGCCTAAGACGGTGATTTTCTTTTTTTTTTTAAATCCAGCGAAAATAATTTAAAAAATAACCAATCAATATTAAATTATAAAGTTTTTTTTTAAAATGCCAGCGGAATTTTTTTTTAAAAAAAATCCAACATATATTTTTTTTCTTTTTTAAAAAACGAGAAGAAACATTGAATACAATTCAATGGTCTTTCTTACCTGCCACCCACCGCTGCGCTAGACACAGAGATTCCTCTGCTTCTTTCACTTTCTCAGCGTTCATCTTACCCGTTGAGTTCATCCACAATCTCCATCTCCTTCCATCTTCTCCGCCTTCCGCTTGCCACATACCGCTACCCTTTTCCGTCTTCCGCCTGCCACCTACCGCTACCCTTCTCCCTTCTCCGCCTTCCCTTCTCCGTCTCCTCCTCCTTTGCTTCTCCGCTGTCCCTTCTCCATCTCCTTCTCCCATCTCCTTCTCCGCTGTCCCTTCTCCGTCTCCTTCTCCCATCTCCTTATCCGTCTCCGTGTACTCCTCCATTTCCCATCTCATTCTCCATCTTCTGGTGTTGCTTCGAACCGGATCGACGGCTGCTAAGAACTGAGGTGCTCCTTCATCCCGAAACCCTATCTGCAAGCAAAGGTACCGTTAATTATTTTGTTAATTATATGATATATTTGGGTTAGTGTATTAGTTGTTAATTATACGGATATATGGTATATATATGTATATATGAGTTTTTGTTGTTAATTATACTATTTATTAGTTTATGTAGTTTATGGTTAATTAGTTTATTAATCATGATAAGTTTAAATTTGTTAGGTTTATGGATTAGTTTAGGTAATGAATATATATTATAAATAAAAAATTATAAATAAAAAAATTATAAATAAAGAATTGGGTTTATACATCTTTACAAAATAAAATTACGATTTAGTATATATAATATATTTATATAAAAATAAGATATGGACACCGTTACGATTTAAGTTCAAATTTGTTAGGTTTATGGATTTGTTAGGGTTTATGGATTTGATAACATGATTTATCGACCTGTTGCACACATGCATTTAGTTAGATTTCCCCTTTCCGCATTCATGTTTTGGCCTTAGTTTGTGCCATTTATGCTTGTTTAGTTCTACTTTGCAAGAATATTTGTCTACACATGCTATTTGTGGCTTTGTAGGTGATTTGACACATTTTGGAGCTAAAACGACATATTTGAGGATCAAGCCTCGAAGTGGACGCATTGGAGCAAGTGTACGTGCACGGGAAAGGCGAGGAATCGAGCTAAGGACGCGAGGAATCGAGCTAAAGACGCGAAGGAACGAAGAAGACCGCATCTCGGACCGAGATTACACTTGGCTCGGCCGAGATTACACATGGCTCGGCCGAGATTACACATGGCTCGGCCGAGTTCACACTTGGCTCGGCCGAGATTTCCATGGCTCGGCCGAGATCACACTTGGCTCGGCCGAGATTTCCTTGGCTCGGCCGAGATTTCCATGGCTCGGCCGAGATTACACATGGCTCGGCCGAGATCACACTTGGCTCGGCCGAGATTCTCGATGTGCTGCGACGCTAAACTTTCTGTTGCCAAATCTCGGTCCCGACTGGCCTAATCTCGGCCGAGATTTCCGACCGAGATTTCAGTGCGCCGCTTTAATTCGCTATTTTCGGATCTGTTTTAGGGCAGCCCGTTGCGGGATATAAAAGGAAAGCCCTAAATGATTTCCGGGGGTTCCCGTTTCATTTCGAATTTCGAGCTCCTTTGGAGAGAGCTTTTTCCCCTTTTCTTCTCCCTTTTCCCTAGGCCATTGTTGGCCATTGTTGAGCTTGTTTGAGCTTGGAGGAACATCGCGAATATTTGGAATTTTGACGTTTTGCTAATCTTCTATCAATAAAGCTAAGTTTCTTCTTTAATCTCTATTTTAGATTCTTGTTTATGCATTCTCTCTTGAATCTCTTGAATCTCTTGAATTGATTGGATTGATAATTGTTTCTTCCATTGAATTGAGTGAATTGATGATTGCGTTTGAAATGTCGATTATTGGCTAAAACTCGTGTGGATCCAAGGTGAATTGAGATTCGTTATTACCCGGACTATGATGGATTTGTGTTTATTGCTTGGTTCAAGTAGCTTTGAAATCCTATGGTTGGCCTGTTCTTAAACCTAGTTAGAATTCATCTAGCTAGTAACCTAAACCGGAATTGAGACCTACCCGGTAATGTTCCGTTTGGATACTTGAGTGTTCGACCATAGGTAATAGAGGTGGAAACCTCTATTGGGTTGAGTGTGCCTAGATTCTGTCCTAAGTAGGGTAATACCTGAGACTTACCCAGTAATGGTTTACCTTTCCCTTAGTTCGGAATTTGGTTTGTTTAGAATTTCCTACCTCTCTACCTTGAGACTTACCCGGTAATAGGTAGTTGGTTTGGAACTAGATAGTCTTGAGACTTACCCGGTAATAGACTATCAGTTTAGAAACGTTCTTCCCTGAAGTTTTTAACCATAGATCTTTAGAGATTTCCTGAGTCCGTGTGTAATAACGATGACCTTGAATCCTTGGAATCCGCATTTTCTTTATTGATATACTTTCGTTTGTTTGTTTTACTTGGTTTTCGATCAAATCTGTTATTTGATTGCAAACTTTACGAAAAACCCTTCAAAACTCCTTTGATCCTTCTTCCCTTCTTTTCCAACCTCGTTCTTTTATTTTGATTTACGCTATCTGTGATCACATCTGCATTCCAAACATTTAGTCCCTGAGTTCGACCTTGGAATACTTACCCTAACTGTAATTGGCCCATACACTGTGGGTTCGCTACAGATTCGGTGTTTATTTCTTGTTTTTAAATTTAAAACATACCGTGTTTTTACTAACCTGTGAACTTTTATCATTCTTGATAAAAGTTTACAGGGGCGTGAAAATAGCGAACAAAGTTTTTGCTCGGGCAGCCATGTAAGAAATCTCGGCCGAGATTTGTGGGGATGAGACTGAGATTTTCTTTCTGCACAGGAATCTCGGCCGAGATGGGTATGATCTCGGTCGATATATTAAGGGTCTCGGTCGAGATAGGAATTATTTCGGCCGGGATCGGGATAGGGCTTATGGATTAGTTTGGAATATTGGGTTTATCAAATTGTTAGGGCTTATGGATTTGTTAGGGTTTATGGATTAGGTTGGAATATTGGAATATTGGATTTATCAAATCTGCTAGGGTTTATGGATTAGTTTGGAATTCTTGTTTATTAACTAAATTAACTAATATAGGCATGAATAACAATGTGGATAACAGTATGAATAATACATGGACACAAGATATGGGATTTTACACGAGATTACTCACAAATGATCAAACCGATTTTCACACCGATGAATTTGGTATCGATCACGAGGATGACATGTATCAATCTGAAGAAGATGGTAATGCCGTTGAAGATATGGACACCGTAATCGAGAAAGATGCAGTGGCTAGAGAAGCATCAGCTATAGATCCTTCTTGGAATGTCGTTCAAGAGTGTGATCCATCTCAAATAAACTCGTGGCAAAACTGGAATGCTACAAAGCAATATGTAGAAGGAGGTGAATTTGCTTGTGGCCAACATTTCAGTTCTTTAGATGAGTTGAAAAGACAACTCACAATTTATTCTGTTGCTAGAGGCAAAGAATATACGGTCAAAGTTGCAAAAGAAAAATGCTACACAGTTATTTGTAAGCTACGTGAATCATGCAATTGTCCATGGAAGTTGACTGCTGCTAGGGTTCATGAAAATCTTGACTTATGGAGAATAAGTCGATATTCCGGACCTCACATCCCTACATGTGTTAGAGACGTCATGCATGTGGATAGTAGTAATGTGTCTACTGCATTCATTTGTGGATAAATTATTTCTCTTATCCGTGCAGACAAGACAATCAAGCCACTTGTTATCATTGCATTTATGTCTGATAAGTATAATGTGTAGGTTTCATACAAAAAAGCATGGGATGCAAAACAACGTGTAATTTCATCAATTTATGGCGATTGGTCTCAATCATATTCTGATCTTCCTCGTTTCATGTCTGCACTTCAAAATACAAATCCAGGGACTGTGGTCGAATGGGAGAGTAGGTTCATCTTCGTGCACAAATATTTGAACGTGTTTTTTTGGGCATTTGGTCCATCCATTGCAGCATTTGAACATTGTTTACCAGTTATCTCTATTGATGGAATGCATTTGTATGGAAAGTATAGGGGTGTATTGTTGATTGCAATGACCGTGGATGCAGAACATCAAATTTTGCCTCTAGCTTTTGCCATAGTTGAAGGAGAGAATGGATCAAGTTGGAGGTGGTTCATGGATTTGCTTGGTGAACGTGTTACACAAAGAGTAGGTTTGTGTGTTATATCGGACAGACATGCAGGTATCATGAAGACCATGCCAGAATCTTCTAGATGGAGGGAGCCAAATGCTTATCATAGGATTTGCATGCGTCATCTATCATCAAATTTTCAATCCAAGTTCAAGAATAGGCATTTGAGAAATCTTCTTGGATACACTACTTATCGACGTGAACACGAAGATTTTGACAACGGGTTTCATGCCATTGATGAAATGAATGAAGAAGCTCATCAATATTTGGAATCTGCCGAGAAGGAAAAATGGTCTTTGTATCATGATGGTGGCCGAAGGTATGGAATAACTACCACAAACTTGTTAGAGTGTTTCAATGGTGTGATGAAGGGTGCTAGATGTTTGCCTATTACTGCACTTGTTCAGTCCTCCTTCTATCGTTGCAATGCATACTTTGTCCAAAGATATGCCCAAGGTTTACAACGTAGCGTTGATCATTAATTTTCAAAGAAAGTGGAGGAGATGATTGTAAAAAACATGGAAATGCAGGGTAATGCTATGGTCACCAGATTCAACGATCGACAACTCATCTACGAGGTTTCAATTCATCTACCGGGGCATCATGACATGGGAGGTCGTCGACAATTTGTGGTGGATTTGACCCGAAGGACTTGCACTTGTTCAAGTTGGAAGATTTTCAAGGGGCCATGTCCCCACGTACTAGAAGTGTGCCGCATGCAAGGATTTGATGACACACCTTACATCGATCCTTTCTATAAAACAGAAGCTTATTCTTTGACATACAACGCATCATTTCACCCGGTCGGTGATAAGTTAGGTTGGCCAAATGTCCAAGGGCCAGAATTGATTCCAGATCCGGCGATGTCAAGAGCTGTTGGGATCTAATTAACTCTAAGTATTTGAATTTTTATGATCTAATTGCAACTCTAAGTATGTGACTTGTTATGATCAAACTGCAACGCTAAGTATTTGCATTTTTATGATCTAATTGCAACTCTAAGTATGTGACTTTTTATGTTCTAATTGCAACGCTAAGTATTTGAATTTATATGATGTAATTGAAACTCTAAGTATGTGACTTGTTATGATCTTATTACAACACTAAGTATTTGAATTTTTATTATCTAGGATGTTTCGACCAGTGAGTATCCCTCCCGGACCATACGAGGGATCACTTCTTTCACTCCAGCGGGAGCATAGGAGTGAGGATGTTTGGACCCGTGATTCTAGCGTACGTAATCTGAATTTATTTTATTGCACTTATGTTACTAACTTTTTATTGCACTTGTATTAAATAACCTATTGAAATTCTTTATATATGCAGTCCATAACTCCTCTTAAGGGTAGACAAACCATCAGGCATTACCTCCCGCAGGATGAGAGGGTCGTTTATTACGTACGACTAGCAGGATTTTATGGTATTCACCGACTGGTCTCCACATTTGAGATGGAGATGTCACTTATTACTGCTTTGGTCGAGAGGTGGAGGCCCGAGACACACACTTTCCACCTATCAGTTGGTGAGGCGACCATCACCTTAGAGGATGTTGCTGTTTTACTAGGATTACGAGTGGATGGGGAGCCAGTGACAGGAACTGCTACTCATGATTGGTCAAAGGTGGTACATGAGCTTCTTGGAGTTGTTCCGCCCAAGGAGGATTTAGTAGGTTCGTCCTTACGTATTCGGTGGCTACGTGAACACTTTGCAAATCTGCCAGCTGATGCCAACGAGGACACGGTGAAGTGCTATGCAAGAGCTTATATCTTGCAACTCATGGACGGGATATTATGTGGTGATACGACAGGTAGAAATGTACAATTACTCTTCCTCCCATTATTGGCAGACTTTGAAGAGGCCAATACATACAGTTGGGGTAGTGCCACACTTGCACACATGTACAGACACTTATGTAAAGCAGCTCTAGGGGAAAAACATATATAGCTGGACCACTTATCTTGATACAGGTTAATACATTTGTGTTTCTTTTTTGTAATCATTTACATTTACAACTTGCTAACTTATTTGTTTTACAGTTGTGGGCATGGGAGCGGATTCCTATCGGGAGACCTACTTGTACAAGAGTCCCATCAAACGTGGATCCACGAATTGCGAGGAACATAGCTAGGAGGAAATCATCTAGGGAGGCTAGAGATTTAGTTGGAAATGATCGAAAAGCCTGCATTTGGCTCCCAATTTATTCTTGGTGATGATTCATTAGCTAGAAGGTAAACTTTTATTTGTTTATCCGAAAATATATTTCTTTGTTATAGCTAATAACTAACAATTTGTTTAATGCTTTTGTAAGGTGGATACATTGTTCCTACAATTATGAACATTCATCTCGACCGATCGAGTATTATCGAGATATTTTGGACAGACAACTAGGAACTGAGGTACATCCTAACGATCTTTATATTTGTTTAATGCTCATAATTTAAATGACATAAGGTACACCTAACGATCTTTATATTTTTTTTAGTTTATGTGAGTTCCTTATCCGAGTGATGTACTACGTCTTCCCGAGATATGCCGATCGGGGGCCATATATATATGACAGAGTCTCCACTTATATGTTTCGACATAGTGGAGTGGCATCGACCGGGTCGGGTCATGCGACAGTTTGGGTTTCCACCAGCTATACCACCTGAGTGTGACTATGACAAACAACTACACAAGGTGGACCGAAGAGGAAAACAGGGCTACAATTGGGCTGACTATCATGATAGATTTATCAAGTTATGGAATGAGCGTAGTAGTTTAATTGTCATACCACAGGTATAAATTCATTTAACGTAGTAAAATTTTTATTATATTGAATTGTATATATATATGTATTTTTTTCTCTCATTATATTGACTTATATGTATGTGCATCACAACCCCTTCACATCCATGGACAAGAAGCAATCCGACAATACATGAATTGGTTTACATCCGTGACACGCCGTTTCATTTCTCCACCAACGTCTAATCCAACGGGGTATCATCAACCGACAACTCCAAATTTGTTCATGATGGTAAGCAACTATGAAAAAAGAATTTATAACCATTTATAATAAAAATTCTCACATTCTCTATTTTTCTAATTTGTAGGGACAATATGTGGCTAATGTAGGATATCATGGGCGACAAATGGCATACACTACTCAACAACATCAGAGTTCCCAAGATCTTGAAGGGTTGAGCCAAAACGTGAACACGTTTTGCAACTACTTGTCAACCGAAAGTACAAACATTTTGGGTAGAGCAGCCGTTGACCCATTCTACCTTCTTAGGGGCCCTTCATCATATATGCCTACACCGGAGGTACCACGATCCTCCCATCAGTCTCCATCATTCTCCACGCCGCCGTTGAGTATGAGTCCATCGGGCTATTCTCCATCGGCCTTCACTCCGTTGGGCACACCGGTCCAACCAAATATATTTGCATCTCCACCTCTACCACATTATGCTCAGTATAGAGATCCAGTTCTTGATTTAGGTGAGGAGCATGTCTCGGTCCTACGAGCCTTATCGCCGATTATTGAAGATGCGTCGACATCTAGGGGAGAGAGAGGCGGAAGAAAAGGCAAAAAGAAGACCACTTAGACCATGGAGAACATCTATATTATGTATGGAGAATGATTTTGTAAAACAATTTGAAGAAACTGTGATATTTTATAACATTATGCAAAACAAATATTTGAAGTTACTATGACATTCTATATTATGCATGCATGATGATAATGTTGTGGTCTACGACATTCTGTAAAACACAAACAATTATTGATGTTCACGTCTTCAACAATGCAAGCATTTTGCATCATGTAAAACACAACAATGCAAGCTGGATTTTTTTTAAAAAAAAAAGAAAAGAGGAAGTCGCCGTCTAAAACGACGACTTCCTCGTCATTTAAAATAAAATAAAATAAAAATAATCGGTTATATTTTTAATTACTTCCGATAGAATTTTTTAAAAAAAAAGAAGAGGAAGTTGCTGTCTTAGACGTCGACTTCCTTGTCATTTAAAAACATAATACAAAATTAAAAAAATAAAATAATAATCGGTTATATTTGTAATTTAATAATACTCGCTTATTTTTTTTAATTATTTCCGATGAAATTTAAAAATAAAATAAAATAAAAATAGGAAGTCGCCGTCTTAGGCGACTTCTTTGTAAAAAATTAAAAAAAAAATGGGCCGTCTGAAACTGCGAGTTATTCGATAACTCGCAGTCTAAGCCGGCGCACATCCGAACCTCCACTGTCTTCCTATTCTCATAATTAGTTTTTTTCCATACCTAACTTAGAAAATTGTTTTCTTTTTATTATTATTTTGAAAAAAAATCCTCGTTTCGCGCTTACAAGACTCGAATAGCTTCGGAGGATAGATTTCTAATCGTATACAATTTATATATATAATATTTTTACAATATGGAGATGTAGAAATCCTCCCAAATTCTCAAACATTTGTCAATTATATATCAATGTCGTTGATCTTATCTCTTGTGTATAATTTAAATTTAAAGACAACCACTCTAGCATCTAATTTTTCATGCAACTCTCCCCTTAACTTAATCAAAAGTCTAAGGCTAGTCTTTGATGGTGACGAAATGAGAGAGAGAAAGAGAGATTCTAGGGCAGAGGAGAATGACAAACAGAAGGATGTTTTTCTTCTTCCCGAAGATCTGTGTCGATTTTCATGCTTATTGAATACAAGTCTTAATATTCTTTTATTTAAAATTTTGTAATCTTCTGTTTTGTAAACTTGCTTGTGGGGATGGGTTCTTGACCTTTTTACAATTTCACTCTTCTCTTGTGGAATTGTATGATTAATATATCAATTTTTGATGAAGATCAACTTCAATTTTATGTTGATTACTTAATTAAGCTAGGAAGAAAAACAATTATATCGCTTAAATTATTAACAGAATAATGAAAGGTCAATGAATAGCACAACTCACTCATAAAGTAAGGGAAAGAATTATAGAAAGGTTTGAATTATATATGCCTCAAAGTGTATATAATTCACAATTAAGGTCTTTTCCTTTTGGAAGTTTCTATTAGGTCGGATCATGCTTATTTTCTAATTATAGTTAATCAAATGGTGTATCAATTTGACAACTGGTTTTTATCAATACTTTTGGTATTTAACTCTCGGACTTATTTTTCATTTCTCCCCTAAAATTGTGTTATTATAAATAAATGAAATTCTCTCCCAAAAGAACTCATTTTAATTAAAACTTCAAATAATGTTAGTTTTTTTTTAATGAAATAATCTCTAATTTAAATAAAGCTTGTTTAGCTAGCTGGCTTTGGATTAACCCTGGTAACTGACTGCATTATGTTCCGTCTGTTTCTCAATAGATATCGTTAGGGTAAAAAATACAAATATCAAGAAATCTAAAAATAGAAATTATAATATTTAATGATGTATAATAATTTTAAAAAAGTGTATAAAAACGATGGTAGAATGTAGAGAGTTGAATGAGAAGATATGAAATATTGCTTTGAAAATACAAACAAAAAATGAAAAGTAGTTAGAATTAGATTTATAGAAAGTTTGAATATTAATAAAACCTATAAGAACAAATATTATGAAACAAAATTTTAGAGTTAAAATGACAAGTATTGAAAAATAGGGTGAGTAATGAAGACAAAATCAGAAATAGATGTCTTAAAACGATTAAATAAATTAAATAATAAATTTGAAATCCATATTTATCAAAAACAATTATTAGCTATTCAATTTTGATTGATAATGTACTTTGAACAATTTAATAGTTGAGGTTGTTAACACGTCATCATAAAATATCTAAAGTTAACTAATCCAATGAGGTAGACCAAAGAAAGAGAAAATTAAACCCTAGCTAGCTAAGACTTTAAGAATGGAGCTAGCTAGAGTGAATGATGTAAGACATTGTTTTTGTCCATTCTTTATTTTTCAACCTATAAAATCAGGGTTTCATCTTCTTCCAATGAAGTCATCTCTTTAATCACAAAAACACTTTCCCTTTGATAAACATAAGATGGGAAGAGCACCATGCTGTGACAAGGCAAATGTGAAGAAGGGGCCATGGTCACCTGAAGAAGATGCAACCCTCAAGGCTTATATTCACAACTATGGAACTGGCGGCAACTGGATCGCTCTTCCTCAGAAAATCGGTATACTCTTAATTCGATCATTTGTGTTCTTTCTTTCTATATATATATATAAGCTAGGGTTTATGATATTCAGTGATATGGGTTTGTGATTGATAAAATAGGGCTTAAGAGATGTGGGAAGAGTTGCAGGCTGAGATGGCTGAATTATTTAAGACCAGATATCAAGCATGGTAGTTTTACAGAGGAAGAAGACAACACCATTCTTAGTCTCTACATTAGCATTGGAAGCAGGTAAGCCCTAATTGCATCTTTGATCTCCAAAGAATTAATGAATTCTAGAGTTGAGCCCTAGCTTTCAAAATCACTCAAACTTGATAATTACAAAAAATATTTAATCTGAAAGATATATACATAGAGTGAAACTAATCATCTTATAAGTGAATTCGATCCCAAATCACAACAGATGGGTATGCATAAAATGTCTTCTGTTACATCGGTTGCCTAAATTTCATTTGTCCTTTGTTATTGTCTAGGGATCTTATATATACTATATGGTGTATAATCTATATATTTATTTAATTATTTCTACCAAATGTATACATATAGGTGGTCTGTCATTGCAGCCCAATTGCCGGGAAGGACAGATAATGATATCAAGAACTATTGGAACACGAAACTGAAGAAGAAGCTACTCGGTCGAGGGAAGCAACCTAAATTGTGCGGAGACAGTTACCCGTCTTCAAAGGATGTCGAAAACGGATCATCCTATACACCTACATTAAGCAACTCGGCTCTTGAAAGGCTTCAACTTCATATGCAACTCCAAGGCCTTCAAACCCCTTTGTCAATGTACAACAATCACACCCTTTGGCCTAAATTGCACCCTCTCCAAGAGAAGATGCTCCATAACCTTCAATCTAACTGCTCCGAAAAAATCACAACAAATGCAAAACTTATTGAGCAATTGGTGCCAATTAACAAATTTCAGGTGGAGGAAATGGAGAACTCTTTCAATGGATCAACATCTTCTGATAGCTCAATGGCTTTCAAGCCTAGTGTTGAGATTCATGTCACGTCAGCTTTTGGAGTTAGCGAGCTCAATGACCTAATGAGCAATGCAGCCAAAGAATATGATTGCTTCAAATCCATGGAGGCTTCTAAGGAGGTCATGGCGAATTGGTGGACTGCGGATCAAATTGACATAATGTCATGGGATATGTCTCCGATTCGTTATTAGTTCAATTATATATGCAAGGATAGTGAGATGTGAACTGCGACGCGAATCAATAATGTCAATGCCGGCTTGTTGCATAGTTAGTTCGATACATGATAGCTTGTATAAAGAGAATTGCTATTACCACTGCAAACTTGAGGCATCCGAGCACTGCATTTTTAGGCTCCATAAAATGAAGTGTAAGTATGAATTTTGCAGTCCAAATAGCAATTTCATTGTATAAGTGTTGATGTTTATAAAAACGGGTCAACGGTACAAATTCATAATCTATGAATTTTGTGAAATAATTTGTTGATGTAATAGTCTTGTATTAACTTTGTAATATTTTTCAAACTTCTATTGATTTTGTAGCACTAATACAATCTCAGACCTTAATCTACCCAATCTGTGAAGCTAATCATCGATGCATGTAAACTTGATGATGTCTAATTGCATAGCTAAGTTGTAATTCATGATACTAAACCTAACATGATTACTGTTTAGGACCTCGACACAAATTTAATCACGTACATAGGTTTAAAGACATTCAATTAGACATCGTGAATGTGTGAGAACGGATAGAAACTCGAAAAAGGGCAATAGCATCTATCTAGGAAAATATTGTCTCTCTCATTCGCGGAGGATGTTATGCATCCTGTCGTCGAATGCCCGAGTAATATGGAGGTTTGGGGTAGGGTAAACTTTATTGATGATATCGGGATGGATGATCGAGTGCACTTCGGTTCAGTCCTTGCTAAGGTGATGCAAAATCATGGAAAAGAGGGTGTAGCACAAGTGATCGTATGTGCATATACATCGTGGTTCATCAGAAATAAGAAACTTTTCGAGGGAATAGCAATGAGAGGACAGCTGGTTCCCGACAGTCTACGGCGGCAAGTTTCAAAGTTCAGAGAATTGGGTATTCACGAGGAATGCCAACAAGCCCAAGATATAGGCAGTTTGGGGTGGCGCAAACCCGGCGAAGGAATCACCAAGGTCAATACGGACGCAGCTATTAACAGTTGGAGGACGGGTCTTGGAGCTGTGGCCCGAGATCTAACTAGGTCGATCCGGTGGGCTTGGACTGCTCGAGAAGCACCGGGCCACTCGCCGCTAGTGGCCGAACTACTGGCTATCAAGTTGGGAGCCTAGGTGGCCCTCGAGCAGGAATGTGTCTCGGTTATTTTCGAAACGGACTCTCTTACTGCTATCAATCTCATTCGATATGGTGATGAAGTTTTTTCGCCCCATGGAGTTATCATCGAGGATATTCGAGCTTTAGCATCTCTTTTTTTTTTTGCAAGTTCTCGTATGTCAAAAGAGAGGGAAATATATATGGTAGCTCACCTAATGGCTCGTATTTGTTCATAGGTGATGCTATACAGAAATTCTGTGACAGTGACAACATTTCCCTAGGCATCAAGGAACTATCCTTGATGACCTGCTTTAATAATATTTCAATTCCATTGCAAAAAAATATAAACAATATATCTATAATATGAACTAATTATGAACACCATTTCTACGAGATGAAAGACATCATGGGTAAAAATGTCCAAGACTTGAGTCAAACCAATCAAGTATAATCATTAAGTTGGACGTGGAGGAAAATTAATACACATGGTCATGGTTGAATTTTATAGCCCACAAATCTCTTAAATTAATTTCAGCTCAGTTACTTTTCAATGACTATTGTATTATGTTATAATTATTGAGCTTTTTAAGTTTGTTTTAAACCCATCTTTCTTTTAATTGTTTTAACTTATCTTGAGCCTGATTAGAGAAGGTTTCAAGTCAGTTTTTCCAACCACCAAAACACGTTATAATCTCCTCATTGAAGGTCAATGACGACAACCTTGAACTTTGAATACAATTTTGCACATTCGTGTGTTTTCTTTCTTCTGACATGAAGAGTGATCGAGTGAGTGACCTCTCATTCAACCTATTAGTTTGGAATGTTTTACGTTGATCATTTGTGTTTACAAGTTGGTTCATTTCAATACTTTCACATACCTCCCTCTTGTGCTCTAGGGACCATTTTCCCCCCTTTTGTGTAATATTGTAGCAAAAGGGTTCTACGTTCATTCTTAGATGTATTATAGGACATTAGTTTCCCTAAGGTGCTCTAAGTTGTTCTATAGGGTTCGACCTTGACCTACCTATCTATCTATCGATCCATATCATTCACCGGATCATTCCTCTATTTCATCAATTGCTTCCACCCCCTACACATTAGATCAATTCCTCTAACAAGAAAAAAGACTTACATTGTTGGTGTCGAATGATCTGCACTTCTTAACGGATTATTCCCAAATAAAATTGGTATCAGATCGAGATGCATTCATCGACATAATAAAATCAAGAACATCAAGATTTGTCAAGAAATTTACAAAAAAAAGAGTCACCGGAGCAATCACCATTTCGGTTAGTTTCTCCTATTCTTGTTCTTTACTAATTTCAATTCTTTTGAATGTATTTTAATTGATTTTGCAAGGTTATTTCCCTTTTGATATCAAGGATTTTATCCCTAACCAACTTTTGATTCCCTACACTCTAAGGCTTCCCTTGAAGAGTCAATTTTGCCCTTTTGATGATGTCAACCTTCGTGATATCAAACATTTATCCCATAGGGCCTCTAAAGCATATCCAAAACCACCTAGCAAGAGAACCAAGATAGAAGCAAGGAGAGGAAGATAAATAAAGCTATGGACCGCGACACTCAAGAGAGGAAGAAAAGACAAGCTCAAAAGGAAGAAGAAATGTTGGTTGAGATCGCTTCACACAAATACCAGATCGGACTACATGGGCCACTAATACCACATCGAACTAGCCTCAATTCACCTCAACCCCACTACACATACAAGCATTCTCTCTTGCTCAGACCAACCATGCGTACGACAAAAAGAGCCATACAAGCCACGCATACGCTGAGAAGAGCCATGCAAGGCATGCATACAACGATAAGAGCCATGTACCGTCCATATGGGATCGAATAATCCTTGCAACACCAATACAAGCCATCCTTGCAAACAAACCAATTAGGGCCCACAATCTTGAGACATAGTCCTTTCGAGACTATCCATCAGAACCTATGATATATCTTACCGATGATGGACCAAATATACAAGTCTACCCGATCCACCACGTCACCATGAGCCATGGCCCACAAAGACCATTTCGGATCCCACTTCCTGCTCGAGAATGGCGCACACTAGTGGCTGATTTTCGGCCTTCTATTTTATATTTTATCTCAGAAAGACATCTTTTTTAACTGTTGGAGCCCACTCAAACCATATCCTATTATAAGGATGTTTTGGCCTTTTGTAATTTAACTTGACTTTGAATCAAACACATTTTCTTTCGGTAAATGCTAGAGTAGTCCAATTTTCCTGGATTCCATGTCGGAAGTAGAGTGACATCTTGTTCGACCTTTAGCTTGGACTTGTTTGAGTTGTTCTTTTTGTGTGTGTTGAGTAGAGTTTCTCGAGCATTTCACATATACTCATCTTGGTTCTTTAGGGATCATCGTTCCCTCTTATGTTAGTTTGTACCGAAAGGTTCTGTAACACCCTGAATCCGTGGGACTCGGGGCGCTACTAGGCTAGGATCTCATAATGGATCCTGACCCTAGCCTAACAACAAGTTCACTGGATCTTACAACAAGGCACAAACAGATTAAAACCAAAACATCAAACTGTAATATTTATATATATATATATATATATATATATATATCAAAATGTCTACAAAATACCGTTGAGTACAAACCAAAACATGTATCCATACACAACAAAATCACCCCATATCCCTCGCATAATCCTAGTGTACGGAGCCCTCATCGGATCACCCCATCTGGATCACTCTGCAGTTCTCCTAACCTGCAAAGCATCTAAAACACGGTATAAAACCGTTAGCTAACCATTCATATATAAGGTAATGCATAAGCACAAACACAAGTCATGGAATCATAAACACATAATCATGCTGTCACACATTTACCCAGTTAATTATCTTTATAAAGTCCAACACTCAAATCGTATATAGATATGTATATGAACATATGTGACACGAGGAATATATATAATCCTCGCCTCTGGGTGCTATTGCCAGCTGGAGTGGTACCTGGTAACACCTTCCCGTATACCCTATGGGAGTGGTAAGTGTCCGTCCCGTGTACCATATCTAGCCTAACCACAGAGAACCTCCCAGACTCTCAGCGGGATGAAAAGGCAGGTTGTCACGGCCACTACAATGGCGGTCACTAAACCATAGGTCGGTAATAATCAACATATCGCATGCTATCAAGCATATATCAAACACCACTCATGCATACATATAAGGATGGTAGCTAAGTAAGTCATACGGACTTACCTCAACCTCATAATATACTCAACCACGATCAGTTCCTATCCGGAGAACAACACTGCCTAATAACAAGGCACACAGAGATATCAAATCTCCTATCAATCAAAGGGGTCACACCTAGACCCAAGGGATCCATAAGGATCATATCCAACCTATAAAGCTCAACATCTACTAAACCTCAAAGCCATAACCGACATATCGATATCATATTCATCCTCATCCTATCCTCATACACACACCTAGCATGCCACTAACCCACTCATACTAGAAAAGGAAATGAAAGGATCAATACCACTCTAGGTAGATCCTGTACAAGACACACCTGCGTGACAGGAAGGACGCAGGGGCGAAGCAACGGCAGGCGCAGGCGCGGCGGCACTCCCACGTAGGTGCGGTGACCGTGGACGCAGGGGCGGCGGCTCTCTGGCGCGGGTGCGGGGACAGTGCAAAATGTGATCCCCGACTTCTCTTCAACTCTTTACTTGATGATTTACGTCTTCATCATTCAACAACCAAACACATACACCTTGATGCGTCCTTGGAAGCGTTGAAGAACGGATGCCGGATCTAGACCAAGCTAGAGTTTCAACTACTCGTGTTGATGTGCAAATGAGAACTTTGATAGAAGTTTGATAAGGCGGAAGCGATTTGAGATGGTTGCGAAAACGAAGGTTTGATTCGATCTAGATAGATCGAGCAAACGTTGTAGTGGAGTTGAGGGTTTGATTCTTTAGAAGAATCCTCGAAGGTGAGTTCTTGGATCTAAGACTTGATCCAAGGAAGAACTTTGAGGGGATTGAAGAGGAAGTGATGCCCAGATCAAGAATGAGGATTTTCCTTCAAAATACTTGATTAAAATTAGACATGCCTTACAAGTGTGGCCAAGCATCCTTTATATAGTGGATGAAGGCCAAACCATTAGCCGGAAATTAAAGAAGGAAATAAAGGCGTGAAATAAAAGCGGAAAATAAAGCCCGGGCTAACTCCCGAATTGAAAGGCCTAGACTATCAATGTCGGAAAGTAACTCCCGGAATTAAGTTCCGGAGTTACGGTTCCGAAAATTAAAGTCTATTATTAAAATGAAAAATACATTAAAATAATAATAATATTTGCTAGCTTGATGACGTGGAGCCGGAAGTCTATGCCATGGTGGAGTGGTGACATGGCATGCCACTAACGGGTCCAAGTGATGCAATGGTGCATCGGATGATTGAGCCGGAAGCTTGGGCGATGGCTTTAGCTTGGGAGCGAGTGAGCGGTCCATCGGAGCGAACCCGCAAAGCATCATCCTCCTCATCCACGGTCATGGTTGTCAAGGGCGCATCAGTCCCCCCATCTTGGATGTGAAACGTCCCCGTTTCACCATCGTCAAATAGGGGCTTAACATAAGGGGCTAGATCCTTGACATTGAACGTTGGGTGCACGCCGTAGGAATCCGGAAGCTCCAACTTGTAAGCATTCGGACCATGGCGGGATAGGATCCGGAAAGGGCCATCACCTTGATTCGATATCTTGCCCTTGCGTCGAGATGGAAAACGCTCCTTCCTTAAGTGGAGCCAAACAAGATCGCCGGGCTCGAAAGATATGTCGCGACGGCCCTTGTTGCGTTGTTCGGCAAGTTGGGCGGCACGACGTTGGAGTTGTGCTCTTGTCCGCTCATGAAGTTCAATGATTGAGGCGGCTCGACTTGCGGCGGTGATGTGTTCACCGTCCTTGAGTGGGCATGGTGTGAAGTCCAAAGGCGTGTGTGGATTGAGGCCGTAGACAACTTCAAATGGTGAGAGTTTAGTTGCCGAGTGCCTAGACCTGTTATATGAAAACTCCACAACCGAAAGTAAGTCCTCCCACTTTCATGGGTTGTTCCTCAGCGTTGCTCTAAGTAGAGCACCGAGAGTCCGATTGGTCACCTCCGTTTGACCATCGGTTTGGGGGTGATAACTACTTGAAAACAACAAGTTGGTTCCAAGTTTTCCCCATAACGTCCTCCAAAAGTGACTCATAAACTTCACGTCCCGATTACTAAGGATGGAACGTGGTATCCCGTTTAAACGCACCACATTGTTAAAGAATAACGTGGCGACATCGCTAGTATTGTGGGTGCTCTTACACGCGATAAAATGAGCCATTTTTGAAAAACGGTCGACTACCACAAAAATGGAGTCGTTGCCTCGCTTGGACATTGGTAGGCCAACTAAAAAGTCCATGAAAAGATCCTCCCAAGGTCCTATTGGTATAGGTAAAGGAGAATACAATCCGTCCGGACCTTGACGCGATTTTGCATGATGACATGTGATGCAACTTGTGCAAAACCGTGTCACATGCTTGCACATTTTGGGCCAAAAGAAGTGCTCTTGGAGAGCGGCGAGAGTCTTGGTAGCACCAAAGTGACCACGACCCTCATGGGCCTCCTTTATCAACAAGTGGCGTATGGACGAACGCGGAATACAAAGTTTTCCCGCGCGGAACAAGTAGCCATCATTTATAAAGAAGGTCTCATGCTCTCGGAGGTCAAGGCATTTGGCAAATATATCCTTGAAGTCAAGATCTGTGGCATATAACTCTTTGATAAGAGCAAAGCCATGAATCTTGGCGTCCATATGTACCAAAAGGATATATCACCGAGAAAGGGCATCGGCTACCACATTCTCTTTTCCCTTCTTATGCCGAATGACATAAGGAAAGGTTTCTGGAAATTCTACCCAGCCTGCATGGCGCCGACTAATATTAGTTTGGCTCTTGAGATACGAAAGAGCCGCATGATCCGAATGAATCACGAACTCCTTCAGCCACAAGTAGTGTTGCCATGTCTTTAGACAACGAACTAAAGCATATAGTTCCTTGTCATAAGTTGGATAGTTGAGTGGCGGACCGGAAAGCTTTTCACTAAAGTAAGCAATGGGCCGATTCTCTTGTAGGATAACCCCCCCAATGCCAACATTAGATGCATGACACTCCACCTCGAAGGTTTTCGAGAAATTTGGAAGCTGGAGTAACGGTGCATTGCAAAGTCGGTCTTTGAGCGCATCAAACGCTCGAGCATGGGTATCACGCCACTCAAACGTGACTCCCTTGGTAGTGAGGTCATGAAGCGGCGCTGCTACCGAGCCAAAGTCTTTGACAAAGCGTCGGTAGAAGCCCGCTAAGCCGAGAAAGGCTCGGACCATGGTGACCGTACTAGGTGTAGGCCACTCCCGAATAGCGCGAACTTTGGATTCGTCTACTCGGAGTCCGTCCTTAGACACGACATAGCCAAGAAATATTGTTGTGTCGGATCAAAAGACACATTTTTCATAATTGACGTATAATTGTTCTTGTCTAAGGCACTCGGGCACTTGGCGAAGGTGCCCGAGGTGTTCATCCAAAGACTTACTAAATATGAGAATATCGTCAAAATAAACTACGACAAATTACCCAAAAACCGGCGAAAGACATGGTTCATGAGACGCATGAACGTTGATGGGGCACTGGAAAGTCCGAACGGCTTGACAAGCCACTCATATAACCCGTACTTTGTCTTGAATGCTGTTTCCACTCGTCACCCTCGGCCATCCGGATTTGGTGATAACCGCTCCGGAGATCAATCTTTGAGAAAACGGTGGCGCCGTGGAGTTCATCTAGCATGTCGTCGAGGCGCGGGATCGGATGCCGGTACTTGACGGTTATTTGGTTGATGGCTCGGCAATCGACACACATCCTCCAAGACCCGTCCTTCTTGGGCACCAAAATGACCGGCACGGCACATGGTGAAAGCGACTCACGAACATATCCCGGTCTAGGAGCTCTTGGACTTGACGTTGTAGCTCCTTAGTCTCTTCCGGACTTGCACGGTAAGCGCGGTTGGGTAAAGACGCGTCGGGCACCAAATCGATTTGGTGCTCAATTCCACGGATCGGTGGCAAGCCGGGTGGTAGGTCATCGGTCAAGACGTCCTGAAATTCAGACAACAAAGTAGATACCTCGTGCGGCATATTACTAAGGTCATGGGAAGTAGATAAACAAAAAGGAACTAGCAGAAGCATGGTAACTTGCCTTCCTTGACCGGTGTCAAATCATGTTTCGGGCCAAAAGTACCCTCGGCTCACACCGGCCTTTGATTATTGGGTCCGGAGATGGTAAAGTTGCATTCGTGGGAACGATGCTTCCTTTACTACCTCTAGTCTCAATAGCATGGTTACTAAGGGGCGGTGTTCGGGATCCGGAAGTACTAGCACACAACATCGGGAGAACTCCTAGGAGGGTCCGATGTTCCGGCGTAGTGGTCTCATCAATGGCTTGTTGCTCTTCCGTTCCGCATAATCAGTTAATATTTCATGTGGAGTCATAGGCAACAATGTGACTTTTCCATTATATTGAAACATATATCTATTAAGATAACCATCATGGAAAGTTCGACGATCGAATTGCCATGGTCGTTCCTAATAAAACATGTGTAGCGTCCATCTTGATAACATCACAAAGGATCTTATCAACATAGGCGCCTATGGAAAACGTCACCCAAGCTTGTCGTGTGACGTGTCACACGCCTTATCGGAAATCCATTGGATTCCATAAGGTGTTGGGTGGGGGGTTGTAGGCAACTTAAAGTGTTTTACCACTTTTTCGTTGATTATGTTACAACATGAACCCCCATCAACTATTATAACGAGAGACTAGTGTTATTGACCAAACAAACGAGAATGGGAAAAGATTTTGCACGTTGGTCAATAGGAACAAATTCTTTAACGGCCAAAATTCGACGAGATACAAGGCGAACTTACCGGGTTGTGCCGGGCCGCAAGCAATTTGTTCGTCGCATGGTTCCATGCGTAGTAGGGGTCGGCGTCTTGGTCATCCTCAATGATGATATCACCGTCTTCTTCATCTTCCTCATCTCATATGAGGGTTGGCAAACAACACACGCTTTGTGTTCGGGCAATCACGTTGGACGTGACCGAATCCGCTACATTNAATGATGAGTGATTATGTTTCATGCCATGACCTTGTGAGGTTTCTTTGAGCCTTATGCACATATTGTTTGTGTTTTTTTTCCTCTTATATGTTTTGGTTATCTAGAACTAAATATTGACTCTTTTTTCGAGATTGCATGCTTGTTCTTGCATTTACACTTATGAGAATGATTGATACATGTCTTTGTTAAGCTTATTATTTTGTTACTACCTTGAGCATGATGCCCATCTTGATAGTCTCTTCTGGCTTTCATTTTTATTAATTTCTTTGTAGCTCCAAATAATTTATTTCTAGCCATATGTAGCCTCATTTGACTCATCCATTAAGAGGTCACATCATGCATTGGAGGAAGAACACAAGAAACAAGGGTCATGTAAAAAGCATCATTGTACAATGTTTCTTAGTGATGCGGACCGTGCGGCGCATAAAGAAAAAAGGAGAAATTTTATACTACAAGATATATGTGTGCACCACTTGGACCTAGCTAAAAAGAAAGAAAAAGAGGGAATCATTTTTTTTGAAGAGGTACGTAGATCACCCGGTTCGATCGGCTTAGCTGCTCTACGTCCGGATCGCGTAGGAAATCGTGGTCCATTGCTGGAGGATACCCTCCCAATATCAGTTTTTCCATACATGTTGTCGGGAGGATTCGAACTAGAATCTCCAAATTAACCACTTAAGGAGTCTAGCACCATATCACACTAGATCAACTGAGTATTGGTGAGGGAATCAGTTTTACAAAACACAAAAGTGCTTAAAAGAAGAATCTAACGGATGCATGAGCCAAGAGTGAAGAAATCCGGCTATTGCAAGAAGATGATTTGATCTACTAGACGCGGTAATCAAGTCAATTGTGAGCTTTGAGACATCTTTCTTCCCGGATCTTATTTCACTATAAATCCAAAATATCTCCTCGCCCTTCTTTCATCACCCTGACCAAGTTACAACCAATGAAAAGACCTTTTGATTCATAATGTATTTGTAGGAGAGCGAGCGGTGGAGATTGAGAACACTATGGTAAGTTTATGGTTAATGATCATTGCATATTATTGAGTTGAGTGTCATTATATATATCCTAAACACATGTGAGATAGTTATACATATTTTATTGAATGGTCATGAAACTTATGAGCTTTTAATTGCAAGAGGGAAAGAACAACAAAGGCAAAAGAAGGATAATAAAATAACGCACAAAAACAAGAGTAAAGAGAACTTAGCTTCGATCCCTTTGCTCTGATGCCAATTTGATGCGTCCTTGGAAGCGTTGAAGAATGGACGCCGGATCTAGACCAAGCTAGAGCTTCAACTACTCGTGTTGATGTGCAAATGAGAACTTTGATAGAAGTTTGATAAGGCGGAAGCGATTTGAAAATGGATGCGGAAGTGAAGGTTTGATTCGATCTAGAGAGATCGAGCAAACGTTGTAGTGGATTTGAGAGTTTGATTCTTTAGAAGAATCCTCGAAGGTGAGTTCTTGGATCTAAGACTTGATCCAAGGTAGAACTTTGAGGGGATTGAAGAGGAAGTGATGCCCAAATCAAGAGAGAGGATTTTCCTTCAAATAACTTGATTAATATTAGACATGCTTTACAAGTGTGGCCAAGCATCCTTTATATAGTGGATGAAGGTCAAACCATTAGCCGGAAATTAAAGACGGAAATAAAGGCGGGAAATAAAAGCGGGAAATAAAGCCGGGGCTAACTCCCGAATTGAAAGGCCTAGACTATCAATGTCGGAAAGTAACTCCCGGAATTAAGTTCCGGAGTTACGGTTCCGAAAATTAAAGTCTATTATTAAAATAAAAAATACATTAAAATAATAATAATAATTGCTAGCTTGATGACGTGGCGCCGGAAGTCTATGCCATGGTGGAGTGGTGACATGGCATGCCACTAACGGGTCCAAGTGATGCAATGGTGCGTCGGATGATTGAGCCGGAAGCTTGGGCGATGGCTTTAGCTCGGGAGCGAGTGAGCGGTCCATCGGAGCGAACCCGCAAAGCATCGTCCTCCTCATCCACGGTCATGGTTGTCAAGGGCGCATCAGTCCCCCCATCTTGGATGAGAAACGTCCCCGTTTCACCGTCGTCAAATAGGGGCTCAACATAAGGGGCTAGATCCTTGACATTGAACGTTGGGTGCACGCCGTAGGAATCCGGAAGCTCCAACTTGTAAGCATTCGGACCATGGCGGGATAGGATCCGGAAAGGGCCATCACCTCGATCCGATAGCTTGCTCTTGCGTCGAGATGGAAAACGCTCCTTCCTTAAGTGGAGCCAAACAAGATCCGGGCTCGAAAGATATGTCGCGACGGCCCTTGTTGCGTTGTTCGGCAAGTTGGGCGGCACGACGTTGGAGTTGTGCTCTTGTCCGCTCATGAAGTTCAATGATTGAGGCAGCTCGACTTGCGGCGGTGATGTGTTCACCGTCCTTGAGTGGGCGTGGTGTGAAGTCCAAAGGCGTGTGTGGATTGAGGCCGTAGACAACTTCAAATGGTGAGAGTTTAGTTGCCGAGTGCCTAGACCTGTTATATGAAAACTCCACAACCGAAAGTAAGTCCTCCCACTTTCGTGGGTTGTTCCTCAGCGTTGCTCTAAGTAGAGCACCGAGAGTTCGATTGGTCAACTCCATTTGACCATCGGTTTGGGGATGATAACTACTTGAAAACAACAAGTTGGTTCCAAGTTTTTCCCATAACGTCCTCCAAAAGTGACTCACAAACTTCACATCCCGATCACTAAGGATGGAACGTGGTATCCCGTGTAAGCGCACCACATTGTTAAAGAATAACGTGGCGACATCGCTAGCATTGTGGGTGCTCTTACACGCGATAAAATGAGCCATTTTTGAAAAACGGTCGACTACCACAAAAATGGAGTCGTTGCCTCGCTTGGACATTGGTAGGCCAACTACAAAGTCCATGGAAAGATCCTCCCAAGGTCCTATTGGTATAGGTAAAGGAGAATACAATCCGTCCGGACCTTGACGTGATTTTGCATGATGACATGTGATGCAACTTGTGCAAAACCGTGTCACATGCTTGCGCATTTTGGGCCAAAAGAAGTGCTCTTGGAGAGCGGCGAGAGTCTTTGGTAGCACCAAAGTGACCACGGCCCTCATGGGCCTCCTTTATTAACAAGTGGCGTATGGACGAATGCGGAATACAAAGTTTTCCCGCGCGGAACAAGTAGCCATCATTTATAAAGAAGGTCTCATGCTCTCGGAGGTCAAGGCATTTGGCAAATATATCCTTGAAGTCAAGATCCTTGGCATATAACTCTTTGATAAGAGCAAAGCCATGAATCTTGGCGTCCATATGCACCAAAAGGATATATCGCCGAGAAAGGGCATCGGCTACCACATTCTCTTTTCCCTTCTTATGCCGAATGACATAAGGAAAGGTTTCTAGAAATTCTACCCAGCCTTGCATGGCGCCGACTAAGATTAGTTTGGCTCTTGAGATACGAAAGAGCCGCATGATCCGAATGAATCACGAACTCCTTCGGCCACAAGTAGTGTTGCCATGTCTTTAGACAACGAACTAAAGCATATAGTTCCTTGTCATAAGTTGGATAGTTGAGTGGCGGACCGGAAAGCATTTTCACTAAAGTAAGCAATGGGCTGATTCTCTTGTAGGAGAACCTCCCCCCCCCCCCAATGCCAACATTAGATGCATCACACTCCACCTCGAAGGTTTTCGAGAAATTTGGGAGCTGGAGTAACGGTGCATTGCAAAGTCGGTCTTTGAGCGCATCAAACGCCCGAGCATGGGTATCACGCCACTCAAACGTGACACCCTTAGTAGTGAGGCTCATGAAGCGGCGCTGCTACCGAGCTAAAGTCTTTGACAAAGCGTCGGTAGAAGCCCGCTAACCCGAGAAAGGCTCGGACCATGGTGACCGTACTAGGTGTAAGCCACTCCCGAATAGCGCGAACTTTGGATTCGTCTACTCGGAGTCCGTCCTTAGACACGACATAGCCAAGAAATATTGTTGTGTCGGAGCAAAAGACACATTTTTCATAATTGACGTATAATTGTTCTTGTCTAAGGCACTCGGAGCACTTGGCGAAGGTGCCCGAGGTGTTCATCCAAAGACTTACTAAATATGAGAATATCGTCAAAATAAACTACGACAAAATTACCCAAAAACCGGCGGAGGACATGGTTCATGAGACGCATGAACGTTGATGGGGCACTGGAAAGTCCGAACGGCATGACAAGCCACTCATATAACCCGTACTTTGTCTTGAATGCCGTTTTCCACTCGTCACCCTCGGCCATCCGGATTTGGTGATTACCGCATCCGGAGATTAATCTTTGAGAAAAACGGTGGCGCCTGTGGAGTTCATCTAGCATGTCGTCGAGGCGCGGGATCGGATGCCGGTACTTGACGGTTATTTGGTTGATGGCTCGGCAATCGACACACATCCTCCAAGACCCGTCCTTCTTGGGCACCAAAATGACCGGCACGGCACATGGTGAAAGCGACTCACGAACATATCCCCGGTCTAGGAGCTCTTGGACTTGACGTTGTAGCTCCTTAGTCTCTTCCGGACTTGCACGGTAAGCGGCACGGTTGGGTAAAGACGCGTCGGGCACCAAATCGATTTGGTGCTCAATTCCACGGATCGGTGGCAAGCTGGGTGGTAGGTCATCGGTCAAGACGTCCTGAAATTCAGACAACAAAGTAGATACCTCGTGCGGCATATTACTAAGGTCATGGGAAGTAGATAAACAAAAAGGAACTAGCAAGAAGCATGGTAACTTGCCTTCCTTGACCGGTGTCAAATCATGTTTCCGGGCCAAAAGTACCCTCGGCTCACACCGGCCTTTGATTATTGGGTCCGGAGATGGTAAAGTTGCATTCGTGGGAACGATGCTTCCTTTACTACCTCTAGTCTCAATAGCATGGTTACTAGGGGCGGTGTTCCGGGATCCGGAAGTACTAGCACCCACAACATCGGGAGAACTTCTAGGAGGGTCCGATGTTGCCGGCGTAGTGGTCTCATCAATGGCTTGTTGCCTCTTCCGTTCCGTATAATCAGTTAATATTTCATGTGGATTCATAGGCAACAATGTGACTCTTTTTCCATTATATTGAAACATATATCTATTAAGATAACCATCATGGAAAGTTCGACGATCGAATTGCCATGGTCTTCCTAATAAAACATGTGTAGCGTCCATCTTGATAACATCACAAAGGATCTTATCAACATAGGCACCTATGGAAAACGTCACCCAAGCTTGTCGTGTGACGGTGTCACACGCCTTATCGGAAATCCATTGGATTCCATAAGGTGTTGGGTGGGGGGTTGTAGGCAACTTAAAGTGTTTTACCACTTTTTCGTTGATTATGTTACAACATGAACCCCCATCAACTATTAACGAGAGACTAGTGTTATTGACCAAACAACGAGAATGGAAAAGATTTTCACGTTGGTCAATAGGAACAAATTCTTTAACGACCAAAATTCGACAAGATACAAGGGCGAACTTACCGGGTTGTGCCGGGCCGCAAGCAATTTGTTCGTCGCATGGTTCCATGCCGTACTAGGGGTCGGCGTCTTGGTCATCCTCAATGATGATATCACCGTCTTCTTCATCTTCCTCATCTTCATATGAGGGGTTGACAAACAACACACGCTTTGTGTTCGGGCAATCACGTTGGACGTGACCGAATCCGCTACATTTGTAACACACGGGCTCTCTTGACCGTGCCGCCGGTGGAGGTCCTTGAGGGGTGCGGGCGGGAGGCGCTTGTGCCGGGGCATTGGGACCACGTTGTGGTGCCCTCTTGGTATCCGCTTGTCGGGTGGATTGAACCATCCGTTGGGCTCCTTTGGTGGCGCCGGAATCTTGAGAACTAGATATATCTCGAGCACGGGTGTTAGTAGAATAAGCGTATTGACTTTGATATGAGTTATACCTTTATTATCTTGGATTGTCTTGTTGTTGCTTGTGAAGCTTCATGGCCGCATGACACAAAGCTCCCAAGTCCTTGTAAGGAACGATCTCAAGAGGACGTCGGATTGACGGATTAAGGCCACTCATGAACTTGGTGCGTAGGGCGGAGGGAGAGGCCGAGATGCCGGCCTTCATATGCATGTCCTCGAGCTTGGCCAAGTAGGCCACCGGAGTGAGTTTTCCTTGTTGGAGCTCGGCAATTTGCATCCGCATATCGTTTTTGAAGTCGTCGGGGACATACTTCTTTGTCATGACGTAGATCAATTGATCAAACGTCGCAACCGGTTCCCATCCTCGGCTCTCACGGACGTGTTCATACCGGTTCCACCAAGATTTTGCATCGCCTTCAAAATACAAGGTTGCCGCTTCGATCTTCTCATATTCCTCATAGTGACAATGCTTCAAAGCCCTTCTCATGTCCTATGCCCAATCAAGAAATACACAATGATCATATTCCCCATAAAATATAAGAAATTTAACTTTACCTTCCCTACGAGCTTTGTAGGGATCCGGGCGGGGTGGTGGCATATCATCATGATGAGCTCGTTGATGTGCATGCCTTGGTGGGTTAGGAGGAGGCAACCATTCTTCTCCTCGGTCCTGGTTCTCATATGGGTCTCGGACGGGTGGGTGCCATGGACGGACATGAGCCACTCGTTCCAAGTTGGGTTCATCGTCGGAGAACTCATCAAAATCATCCCTCTCGTCATACTCATCATAGCCGCGGTATGATGATCGCCGTCTAGGTTGTTGGCGGCGTTGTCCATACCGATCATTACTAGAACGTCGAGGATGATGATCTTGTTGATTTGTGTGCCGATATTCGTCATGGACGGGACGGCTATTATGTTGTGCATTTGGTAGAGGTGAGGACGATCCGTACCGTCTACGATTGCGCTCGAAGCGCTTGTTCCTATCCATCGTATCTACATAAAGTAAATCATCCGGAGTCGGGCCATCGTTGTTGTCGGTCTCATTGAGGTGGTCCCTGTTGTCTTGTTGATTTTGACTTTCGATGACTGAGGCAAGCTTAAGACCTTGAGATGGATCGGTCCCCAAAAGACCTTTGCCTTTTCGACGGGCATCGGACGTGGAAGTCTCGATCATGGTGTCGTTTGGATTTGAAGTGGGACATTGAGCGGTCGTAAGGGCCAAAATTTGTGCCCTCATCTCCTCCAATTGTTGCTTAAGATTAACAACTTCCTCGGATAAGGAGGCATTATCTCGTTCACGAGCATCCTGAGAGTTTTCCATATCCACGTTAGTCATGATTTCAAATGAATACACACAAATGAAAGCAATCAAATGAGCAAGGTGACGAATTAAGTCAACGTTACCCAAGTTCAAGTGCGTTAAGGTTCTACTTTTGGAAAGGCCGTTTGGCGGTTAAGCAAGATAGGCTAATCCAACAAAATTTGAACCAATTCACACAAATAACAAGTGATAAATTTGCAACGTGTATAAGAAGATGGAGAGATAAGAAATGGACGGATTGTTTATCGGCAAGTTTTACTTGCTTTTGGTCTTTGACCTGTAATAATCTGATTTTTCGGATGGACCGGTTTTCCGGACGTCTTTTCACTTTGTTTTTTGTTTTTTGTTTTTTGAACTTTGCAACTTTTGATGCAAGAGATGAAACAATTTGGAAACAAATCCGCTTTGTTGAAAAGTTTTGATTTTTGTTTTTTTGTTTTTTGAATATCAAAATGCGAGATATCTGAATTTGTTAACAAACAAATCCAAAGAAATTTGGTAAAATCGATTAACAAACTTGTCGGACTGGGTCGGTTTAAGAACAAATTGTATTTGATAGATGGTTTGATGGCAAACCAAATATCTCCTAAATTTTGTTGGTGAGAAAAAAAAAAATTTCAAGAAAACTTCAATGAACACGAAGAACAAGATGAAGATCTTCAAGAGAGGAAGAACAACAAAGGCAAAAGAAGGATAATAAAAAACGCACAAAAACAAGAGTAAAAAGAACTTAGCTTCGATCCTTTTTCTCTGATGCCAATTTGATGCGTCCTTGGAAGCGTTGAAGAACGGACGCCGGATCTAGACCAAGCTAGAGTTTCAACTACTCGTGTTTATGTGCAAATGAGAACTTTGATAGAAGTTTGATAACGCGGAAGCGATTTGAGATGATTGCGGAAACGAAGGTTTGATTCGTTCTAGAGAGATCGAGCAAACGTTGTAGTGGAGTTGAGGGTTTGATTCTTTAGAAGAATCCTCGAAGGTGAGTTCTTGGATCTAAGACTTGATCCAAGGAAGAACTTTGAGGGGATTGAAGAGGAAGTGATGCCCATATCAAGAATGAGGATTTTCCTTCAAAATACTTGATTAAAATTAGACATGCCTTACCAGTGTGGCCAAGCATCCTTTATATAGTGGATGAAGGCCAAACCATTAGCCGGAAATTAAAGACGGAAATAAAGGCGGGAAATAAAAGCGGGAAATAAAGTCGGGGCTAACTCCCGAATTGAAAGGCCTAGACTATCAATGTCGGAAAGTAACTCCCGCAATTAAGTTCCGGAGTTACGGTTCTGAAAATTAAAGTCTATTATTAAAATGAAAAATACATTAAAATAATAATAATATTTTCTAGCTTGATGACGTGGCGCTGAAAGTCTATGCCATGGTGGAGTGGTGACATGGCATGCCACTAACGGGTCCAAGTGATGCAATGGTGCGTCGGATGATTGAGCCGGAAGCTTGGGCGATGGCTTTAGCTCGGGAGCGAGTGAGCGGTCCATCGGAGCGAACCCGCAAAGCATCGTCCTCCTCATCCACGGTCATGGTTGTCAAGGGCGCATCACACCTATATATATATATATACATACAACCATTAATACATGCCTAGGAGATCCAATCCTAAGCTAAGGGAGAGGGAAATGAAGCAAAGAAGGAAGGAAGAAAGAAAGAAGAAGAGAAGAGGCAACTTACGGTCCAAACAGAATGGAAATGATCACACAACACCACTCAACTGGCCCTCAAAGCTCAGCATGAACATCCACACATCATCATCAACAAAAGTCCACACAAACTTGCTTACAACCCAAGTAAAACTCCAGAATAATCAAAGGATAAGAAGAAGAGAGAAGAAGATCGTGAGCAGTTGGAGAAGATGAAGTAAACCCTCATTTGGAAGCAAGGACGAAAGGTTATAAGAAAGAGAAAGAGTAAAGCATGGTCCAAAGGTGAAAATTGCCGGCTGCAACCGCAGGAAACCGCAGGGGCGGGTTTCCTGAGCCGCAGGGGCGGAACACTAAGCAAGCTGCAGGGGCGGCCATCTGGACCCGCAGGGGCGGCTACCCTGGCTCAGCTCCTAAAGACTAAGGCTCTTACATCTCACCCCCTAAAAACAAGTTTCGTCCCGAAACTTGTGAAATCCCAAAACCTCTCGGACCCGTATGCCGAGGTATAACTCTCTCTATCGGAGACATCACATCTCCGCTCATAAGGTATCAACCTATATCACTCAATAACCTCAAACACGAACATGGAGAAAATCATCATCTCCAGCAACAAGATCACTATACTATCCAAGGCATAGAGGAAAACCATCTCTAGCCAAACTATCATCACACCGCAAGGGCATAGAGGAAAACCATCTCTAGCCGTATCATCATTACATCGCAAGGGCATAGAGGAAAAAAATCTCTAGCCATATCATACTCATAACATAAAGGCATGGAGGAAAACATCTTCAAGGAAACTATGTCTACCAAGAATAGCATGGAGGAATAACCATCTAAAGATGAACCCTAATCGCAACCCAATAGCATGGAGGAAAGAACCATCTCCAGCTATAATCATCAATCGCACTAGCACAACAAGATCTAATAAGATCATATATCACATCATAGCTAGCACGAAAATAAACACATCATAACATATAAGCACATAATCACAACACTCACCAAGATAGTACTAAGATCTACTCGTCGATGCTACAGGTACATCTATCTCGGCGTAAAACTCTGGATAGTTCCTCTGAATACTATCCTCAGTCTCCCATGTAGCCTCATCAGGACCTCGTCTCGACCACTGTATCCTTAGCATCGATCGGAATGTCCTTCGAACGCAGGCGTCTCATACCTCGTTCTAGAACTGCAATCGGGTGCTCAACAAAAGTGTGGTCCGGCTTGACCACCAAATCATCATAACTCACAATGTGTCTCGGATATGGTATATACTCCCTCAGTTGAGACACGTGAAACACAGGGTGAACACCCTCTAATTTTGGAGGCAAAGCTAATCTGTATGTTGCACTCCCAACTCGATCCAAAATCTCGAACGGTCCGACATATCGGTGGCTCAACTTCCCCTTAATGCCAAAGCGTCTAACCCCTCGTGTCGGAGACACTCTCAACCATACACTCTCATCCTGAACCTGATCAGGTGTCAAACCACTAAAATTGCTAGGCTCATCCCAACATAATGGTGTGTGACATCTCTGTCCATACGATGCCTCATATGGGGCCATCCCAATCGATGAATGTCAGTTGTTGTTGTACGAGAACTCAACTAGTGGGAGATGATCCGTCCACACTTGTCCCCAGTCTAACACACAAGCTTGCAGCATATCCTCCAGTGTTTGAATGGTCCTCTCTAACTGTCCATCTGTCTGAGGATGGAATGCAGTCGTGAAGTGAAAACTCGTCCCCAAGGAAGTCTGAATCTGCTGCCAAAACCTCGAGGTAAATCGCCCATCTCTTTTTGAGACGGTCGTCATCGGTACACCATGGAGTCTCACTATCTAGTGTACTCTGTAAGAGCCTTAGTCTTTTGGAGCTAAGCTAGGACATAACCGCCCCTGCGGGTCTTGAGGGCCGCCCCTACGGGTCTTGAGGGCCGCCCCTGCGGCTGATCGTGTGTTCCACCTCTGCGGCTCAGGGAGACGCCCCTACGGTTTCCTGCGGCTGCAGCCGGTTTTATTAACCCTTGGACCATGCTTTACTTTCCTTTCCTCTTTAACCTATTCCTTTGCTTTCTGGATCAAGGGTTTCATCTTCTCCAGCTACCCTCACGATCTTCTTTCCTCATTTCTTCTCCTTGACCTTGTTCTTGTTTTCTCCTTGGTTTGGAAGAGTTGTTTGTGTGGTTTTCGTGGATGTTGATGTGTGGATGTGTTGTTGAGCTTGGGAGCCAGGTGAGAGTGTGATGTTGATCACTTCCTTCTGCTTAGGATCCCAGTCGTGGTAAGTGTTCTTCTTCTTTCTTTCTTCTTTCTCTTCTTCCTTTCTTTCCTTCTCCCTTAGCTTAGGATTGGCTATCTTAGGATACATATTGATATTGGAATGTGTATATATATGGATATGTATGACTAATGGATGATGAAGACGTGAATTCATCACGTGAAGAACCGAAGAGGAAATCGGGGTTCGGATTCTACAGCGTAGCCGCCCCTGCTCCAGTGAACCGCCGCCCTTGCGGGACCTTGTCACCACACCCGCACCGGAGAGACACCGCCCCTGCGGCCACAGTCACCGCGCCTGCGCCATTGTGTCGCTGCACCTGCAGTTGCCTTTGCTTCGCCCCTGCGTCCCTTTTGTCATACAGGTGCGTCTTGTACATGATGTACCTAGAGTATGATATCGATATGTGCCAGTTATGGCTTTGAGGTTTAGTAGATTATCGAGGTTTATAAGTTGGATATGATCCTTATGGATCCCTTGGGTCTAGGTGTGACCCCTTTGTTTGATAGGAGATTTGATATCTCTTTATGCCTTGTTATTAGGCAGTGTTGTCCTCCAGATTGGAGTTGATCGTGTTGAGAGTATTCTGAGGTTGAGGTAAGTCCATAGGACTTACTTAGCTACTATCCTTATATTGGATATATGCATGAGTGGTGTGTGTTATATGCTTAATAGCATGCGATGTTGTTATTACCGACCTATGATTTAGTGACCGCCCATTGTAGTGGCTGTGACAACCTTCCCTTTCATCCCGCTGAGGATTCTGGGAGGTTCTTTGTAGTCAAGTCAGATATGGTATACGGGATTGTAACACCCCAAATCCGTAGGACTCGGGGCGCTACTGGGCTAAGATCTCACAATGGATCCTGACCCTAGCCTGACAACAAGTTCACTGGCTCTTACAACAAGGTACAGAGAGATTAAAACCAAACATCAAACTGTAATATATACATATCAAAAGAGTTTACAAAAGACCGCTGAGTACAAACCAAAACATATATCCGTATATCATAAGATCACCCATATCCCTCGCATAACCAAGTGTACGGAGCCCTCAAAACGTGTCTAGTACATCTAATCCTAAGCTAAGGAGAAGAGAAAGGAAGAAGAAAGAAAGAAAGAAGAGGAGAAGAGGAAACTTACCACTACTGTGGTCTTAGGCAGAAAGGAAAGATCAACACCACTCTTAGTTGGCACCCAAGCTCAGCAACACATCCACACATCATCATCATCCACACAACAATTCTCTTTCAAAGCAAGAACAACACAAGCACAAGATCAAGGAGAAGAAGAAGAAAGAAGAAGCTCGTGAGGGTAGCTGGAAGTGATGAAGAAACCCTTCATCAAGAGGCCAAGAAGAAGCTTAAGAAGGAAGGAAGGAAAGATTAAAGCACTGTCCACTCGGTCAACAAAGCCGGCTGCAGCCGCATGAAACCGCAGGGGCGGGCTCCTTGGCCGCAAGGGCGGGCTCCTTGGCCGCAAGGGCGGGCTCCTTGGCCGCAGGGGCGGAATACACGCTCAGCCGCAGGGGCGGCTCCACGGACCCACAGGGGCGGCTAAGCTGGCTCAGCTCCTAAAGGTCAAGGCTCTTACACGGTGACCGTGGCCGCAGGGGCGGCGGCTTCCGGGCACGGGTGCGGTGACAAGGTCCCGCAAGGGCGGCGGCTCACAGGCGCGGGGGCGGCGACAGTGCAAAACGTAATCTCCCGACTTCTCTTCCACTCTTCACGTGATCAATTCACGTCTTCATCATTCCACAACCACATTCATATACATATATATACATACAAACATCAATATGTATCCTAGCACATCTAATCCTAAGCTAAGGAAGAGGAATCAAATGAAGAAAGAAGGAAAGAAGAAGCAAGGAGCTTACCTACTGTTGTGATCTAACCAAGGAGATGATCCACAACCACTACCTCAACTGGCTCCCAAGCTCAGCAACAACACACAACACCCACATACACAAAAGCCACACAAAAACTCTTTCAAACTCAAAGGAGATCAAGGAGAGGAAAGGAAGAAAGAAGAACGTGAGAAAGCTGAAATAAGGATGAACCCTTGATGAGGAAGCGAAAGACGAAGCTTAAGGGAAAAGAAACAGTAAAGCATAGTCCACGGTCAACAAAGCCGGCTGCAGCCGCAAGAAACCGCAGGGGCGGAACACTAAGCAAGCCGCAGGGGCGGCCTCTAGACCCGCAGGGGAGGCTCAGTCCTATCTCGGCTCTAAAGACTAAGGCTCTTACATCTCACCCCCTAAAAACAAGTTTCGTCCCGAAACTTGTGAAATCCTAAAACCACTCGGACTCACAATCCGAGGTATAACTCTCCCTATTGGAGAAATCACATCTCCGCTCATAAGGTATCAACCTATATCACTCTATAACTTCAACGCAGGCATGGAGGAAAGCATCATCTCCAACCACAAGATCACTATACTATCCAAGGCATAGAAGAAAACCATCTCTAGCCAAACTATCATTATCACATCACAAGGGCATAGAGGAAAAATATCTCTAGCGGAAACATACTCATAACAGAAGGGCATGGAGGAAAAACATCTCCAGCAATACTATGTCCATCAAAATAGCATGGAGGAATAACCATCTCCAGCTAAACCCTAAACACATCACAATAGCATGGAGGAAAGAACCATCTCCAACTATAATCATCAATCGTACTAGCACAACAAGATCTACTAAGATCACATATCACATCATAGCTAGTACGAAAATAAACACATCATAGCATATAAGCACATAAGCATAACACTCACCAAGATAGTACTAAGATCTACTCGTCGATCCTACAGGTACATCTATCTCGACGTAGAACTTAGGATAGTTCCTCTGAATACTATCCTCAGTCTCCCATGTAGGCTCATCGGGTCCTCTTCTCGACCATTGTATCCTCAACATAGGAATGTCATTCGAACGCAGGCGTCTCATACCTCATTATAGAACTGCAATAGGATGCTCAATAAAAGTGTGGTCCGGCTCCACCACCAAATCATCATAACTCACAATGTGTCTCGGATCTGGTATATACTCCCTCAGTTGAGACACGTGAAACACAGGGTGAACACCCCCTAATCTCGGAGGCAAACCTAATCTGTATGTTGCGCTCCCAACCCGGTTCAAAATCTCGAATGATCCTCATATCGGGGGCTCAACTTCCCCTTAATGCCAAAACGTCTAACACCTCGTGTCGGAGACACACTCAGCCATACATGGACTCATACTCTGAACTCTAGGGGTCGACGCCTCCTATCTGCATATGACTTCTGACGGCTTTGTGCAGTCAGCATCCTCTCTCTAATCAGTGCTACACGAGCCACATCATCCTGAATCTGATAAGGTGTCAAACAACTAGTACTACTAGACTCATCCCAGCATAACGGCGTGCGACATCTCTGTCCATACAGTGCCTTATATGGGGCCATCCCAATCGATGCATGTCAGTTGTTGTACGAGAACTCAACTAGTGGGAGATGATTCGTCCACACTTGTCCCCAGTCCCACACACAAGCTCGCAACATATCCTCAGTGTCTGAATGATCCTCTCCGACTGACCATCTGTCTGAGGATGAAACGAAGTAGTGAAGTGCAAACTCATCCCTAGGGCAGTCTGAATCTGCTGCCAAAACCTCGAGGTAAATCGTCCATCTCTGTCTGAGACGATCATCCTCGGTACCCCATGGAGTCTCACTATCTGTCTAGTGTACTCCTCAGTTAATCTGCTCACTGGCCACGTTTCCCGAATAGGGATAAAACGTGTCGTCTTCGTCAGTCTGTCCACTATAACCCAAATGGCATCAAAGCTACTGCTCGGTCTCAGCCCAGTTACCAAATCCATGGTGACGTCCTCCAACTTCCTTTGTGGAACAGGCAGTGGATGGAACTCACTTCCAGGTTTGCAATGCTCGATCTTGACCTGCTGACAGGTCGCACACTGTGCCACAAATCTAGCCACATAGGGCTTCAGTCCTCCCACCAATATGAACGTCTCAAATCCTGGTACATCTTACTCGTACCTGGGTGCATTGAATAAGGCGTACAATGAGCCTCCTGTAATATCCTCTGGCGCAAATCCGCATCGGCGGGTACACAGACGCGACCGCGACGTCTCATCACTCCATCTGCTCCTATAAGGAACTGTGGTGCCTCATCCCGGGACATCCTCTCTCGAATCCTCATCAGTGTCGAGCAGGTCTCCTGCATCTGTTGGATCTCACTAAACAGAGCAAGGAGAACCTCTAAAGTACTCAGCTGGGCGTCCTCAACAGGAAACTGGACGTCCAACTCCAGCCAAACCAGGTCTCTCTGTAACTGAGGTTGAACTGTTAGTCTTGCAATTGCCTTCTCTCGAGGCGTCTTCCTGCTCAAGGCGTCGGCGACAACGTTCGCCTTCCCCGGATGATACAGAATCTACAGATCTCAGTCCTTGATCAGCTCAAGCCACCTACGCTGGCGGTTATTCAATTCCCGCTGCGTGAAAATATACTTCAAACTCTTATGGTCTGTGAAGATGTAACATGTAGCACCATACAGGTAATGTCTCCAGTTCTTCAGTGCATGCACTACCGCTGCCAACTCCAGATCATGAGTCGGGTAGTTCTCCTCATACGTCTTCAGTTGTCTAGACGCATATGCAATCACTCTGCCTCGTTGCATCAATACACATCCCAAGCCTAGCTTGGATGCATCACTGTAAACCACAAAATCAGTTGTGCCCTCTAGCTGTGCTAAGATAGGAGCGGAAGTCAGACGTCTCTTCATCTTCTCAAAACTCTGCATACACTGCTCAGACCATACAAATCTGGTAGTCTTCCTTAGCAGACTCGTCAGTGGACGGGCAATCACAGAAAATCCCTCCACAAAGCGTCGGTAATAACCGGCTAGGCCAAGAAAGCTACGTACTTCCTTGACGTTCGTCGGTGTCATCCATGCTGCTACTGACTCAATCTTTTCCGGATCAACCTTGATTCCCTCGGCGGAAACAATATGACCCAGGAATGCTACCTTTGGCATCCAGAACTCACACTTAAAGAACTTAGCATAAAGTTCTCTATCTCGTAGAACCTGTAACACAGTCCCTAGCTGCCCTGCATGCTCCTCTCTGTTGCGAGAGTACACCAAAATGTCATCTATGAAGACTACCACAAACAGATCCAGGAAGTCGATGAATATACTGTTCATGAACTCCATGAAGACTGTTGGGGCATTCGTAAGCCCAAATGGCATCACTACAAACTCGTAGTGTCCATATCTGGTCCGGAATGTTGTCTTATACACATCCTGCTCTCTAACCCTCAGCTGGTGATACCCTGAGCGCAGGTCAATCTTGGAGAACACTATCGCTCCCTGAAGCTGATCTAACAAGTCATCTATATGAGGCAATAGATACTTGTTCTTTATGGTCACCTTGTTCAGCTCCCTGTAGTCAATACACAATCTCAACGATCCGTCCTTCTTCCGCACGAAGAGGACAGATGCTCCCCACGAGGATACGCTAGGGCGGATAAAGCCCTTCTCAGCCAACTCCTCGAGTTGCTTCTTCAGCTCCAACATCTCGACAGGAGCCATCCGATATGGGGCCTTCGAGATCGGTCTCATACCGGGCTCTAACTCAATGCCAAAGTCTACGCTCCTCTGAAGCGGCAAACTGGACGGCTCAACAAACACATATGTAAGCTCACGAACTACTGGGATATCCTCTAATGCTGGACTCTCCCCCTCCTTCATGGCATAACACCAGAAGGCCTCACAACCCTGTGCATTCAATCTCGTTGCACGTACTACACTGATAACCACGCCTGACCTCCCAAGATCCCAACCTCGGAAAATCTCTATCTGACCTAACTCGGTAGAGAGGGTCACAGTCCTCCTACCTACATCTAATACCGCATGGTGTCTATCCATCCAATCCATACCTAAAATGACTTCTTCATGCTCTAATGACATGACAAAGAAGTCAACAAGTATCACACGAGTCCCTATAGAAATGGGACAATCACGTATCTCACGGGTACCTCTGACCCTACTACCATCGGGTAACCCTATACTAAAGGGTATCCCCTAAGTCGTACCTAGACTCAAACGCTCAACACATGCATCAGATATGAATAAATGTGTAGCACCCGTATCAAATAAAACTCTAACAGGTAAACCATGAATCATAATGGTACATGTGGCAATTGGTGGCTCCTCTGCACTCCTCAGCTCAAAAACTCTATCCTGTGGTCCTCTAGTGTCAGTAGTACCCCCACCACGACCTCTACCTCTACTCGGTCTGGGAGCAGATCCTAGAGTAGAAGGACGATCTGTGACTCTCTACTGTCCCTGAATCTGCTGCTCAGGTGGCCTCTACCCACCTCCCACTACACTAGCAGAAGAAGAACCCTGCTGTGATGAAGCTCCACCCAATCTACAGAAGACAACTCTGTGACCGGGTCTGCCACAAGTGAAGCAAGTCACTGGCGGCCTCGTACACTCTGATCGCAAATGTCCATAGTCACTACAGTTGAAGCACTGTCGTCCCTTATCTGTAGCCGGTGCAGATGAGGGATAACTCTGGCGTCTCTGGCCTCACCCTGAACTAGCAGCTCCACCAGCACCACTGGTCTGCCCAGTCCGTTGTCTCTTCTCAGACCCTCCGGTCTGAGAAGCTCTCCTCTGCCCAGCCCGCTCTCGCTCATAATCAGAAGCTCTGTCCTAATAGTCCATCAGGGACTCACAGTGAAATCCCGCCATATAGGTCCGGGTAGCATCCCTCAGTCGTCGGGAGAAGAGATACACATGTTGATCTGCAGGAGGTGCAACTGGACCCAGCAAAGCCAGCTCCTCCTGATAGCCTCTGAGACTGGTACGTCCTCAAATCCAGCCTCAACAAAATCCCGCAGCTTCTCCCTCCTCAATGAGGAAGGGCAGAAACGCTCTCTGATAATAGTCCTCATCTAGTCATAGCTGGTAACCTGACCCCGTACAGATCTCCACCAGTGTTGTGCCAAGTCTCGGAATAGAGTCTGCACCAACTCTATCTGTTATTCTGCTGGACATCTAATAGACTCCAGAGCTGAGTCTACATGTCCAATCCATAATTCAACCTCCAGCCCCACCTTCCCAGAGAAAGGGGGTACACCCATCTGGTCAAATGCCTTCAACCAAGTATCTGAGTAACTCCATGGGATCTCCCAAATGATCCCTCCTGTTCCGGCAGATCTAGGGCACGTCTACCTGCTCTAGCAGCCTCTTCCAATCGCCTGATATACGCGCGGAACTCTGGTCCCCCCATAAAAACGTGATCCGAGTCATCTGACTGGACTCGTTGTGGTCTCTGACTCCCAGTTGCACCGTTCCCAGTCTATGGAACGGCACTCTCAACAACGTCCTCATGAATCTCCTCCGCTGCACGTGAATCAACAACGGGAATCTGACCCCGTCCTCTAGCTACTGAAGGATGAGGGGGTCTACCCCTACCTCGTCCAACTGCAAATAAGGCTCTAGTCCGAACCATCTGTAGGGTTTAAACCTAACTTAGAAGGCTATATATATGCCATATGTATAGATATATATATATATATATATATATATATATATATATATATATATATATATGCTAAGATCAATCACACATCACATAAGGTAATATCTATATATATCTATACTGTCGAGGTCTTCAGAGGGGTGATGGCTTCTCGTACACACTATCCCAAAAAATTTGTACTCATTTCAAAACCAAAATCTTTTGAAAAGTCAGACCCCTTTCGGGTTCTGTTTATTTATCTATTCGACCTTTATCGCATATTGCAAGTGCCATTGTTGTAAACCTAAGGCTCTGATACCAACTTTGTAACACCCCAAATCCGTAGGACTCGGGGCGCTACTGGGCTAGGATCTCACAATGGATCCTGAACCTAGCCTGACAACAAGTTCACTGGATCTTACAACAAGTCACAAATAGATTAAAACCAAACATCAACCTGTAATATATACATATCAAAAGAGTTTACAAAATACCGCTAATACAAACCAAAACATATATCCGTATATCATAAAACCACCTATATCCCTCGCATAACCCACTGTACGGAGCCCGCAGCGGATCACCCCATCTAGATCACTCTACAGTTCTCCTAACCTACAAAGCATGTACAACACGGTATAAAACCGTTAGCTAACCATTCACATATATATAAGATAATGCATAAGCACAAACACAAGTCAGGAAATCATAAACACATAATCATGTTGTCACACATTTACCCGGTTAATCATCTTTATATAGTCCAACACTCAAGTCGTATATATAACTGTATATGAACATATGTGACACGAGGAATATATAATCCTCGCCTCTGGGTCCCATAGCTAGCTGGAGTGGTGCCTGGAACACCTCCCCGTGTACCCTATGGGAGTGGAGAGTGCCCGAACTATTTACCAGATTGGCCTGCCTGCAAAGAACCTCCCAGACTCCCAGCGGGATGAAAGGGCAAGTTATCACAGCCCTACAATGGGCAATCACTATACCATAGGTCGGTAATAATCAACATCGCATGCTATCAAGCATATATCACACACCACTCATGCATACATCCAATATAAGGATGGTAGCTAAGTAAGTCCTACGGACTTACCTCAACCTCGGAATACTCTCAACCACGATCCACTCCAATCTGGAGGACAACACTGCCTAATAACAAGGCATAAAGAGATATTACATCTCCTATCAATCAAAGGGGTCACACCTAGACCCAAGGGATCCATAAGGATTATATCTAACTTATAAACCTCGATAATCTACTAAACCTCAAAGCCATAACCGGCATATAACGATATCATACTCATCATCATTCTATCCTCATACACATACCTAGCATGCTATTAACCCGCTCATACTAGGAAAGGAAAGGATCTACAATACTCTAGATAGATCCTGTACAAGACGCATCTGCGTGACAAGAGGGACGTAGGGGCAAAGTGGCCGAAGGCGCAGGCGCGGCGGCGCTCCAACCCAGGGGCGGTGTGTAACACCCCAAATCCATAGTACTCGGGGCGCTACTAGGCTAGGATCTCACAATGGATCCTGACCCTAGCGTGACAACAAGTTCACTGGATCTTACAACAAGGCAGAGATAAATTAAAACCAAACATCAGACTATAATATATACATATCAAAAGGTTTACAAAATACCGCTAATTACAAACCAAAACATGTATGTGTACATCATAAAATTCAACCATATCCCTCGCATACAATCCTAGTGTACGGAGCCCTCGGCGGATCACCCCATCTGAATCACTCTGCAGTTCTCCTAACCTGCAAAAGATCTACAACAAGGTATAAAACCGTTAGCTAACAATACATATATAAGATAATACATAAGCACAAACACAAGTCAGAGAATATTAACACATCATCATGCTATCACACATTTACCCGGTTAATTATGTTTATAAAGTACAAAACTCAAATCGTATGTACATGTTTATGAATATATGTGACACGAGGAATATATAATCCTCGCCTCTCAGGGTGTTGCCAGCTGTAGTGGTAATCTGGTAACACTTTCCCGTATACCCTATGGGAGAGGTAGGTGCCCGTCCCACTTCCAGATCTCGCCTGTCCGCAAAGAACCTCCCCGTCTCCCAGCGGGATGACAGGGCAGGTTGTCACAGCCCTACAATGGGCGGTCACTAAACCATAGGTCGGTAATAATCAATCATCACATGCTATCAAGCATATATCAAACACCACTCATGCATACATCCGTTATAGGGATGGTAGCTAAGTAAGTCCTATGGACTTACCTCAACCTCGAAGTACTCTCAAATATGATCAGCTCCAAACTGGAGGACAACACTGCCTAATAACAAGGCATAAAGAGATATCAAATCTCCTATCAATCAAAGGGGTCACACCTAGACCCAAGAGATCCATAAGGATCATATCCAACTTATAAACCTCGATAAACTACTAAACCTCAAAGCCATAACCGACATATATCGATATCATACTCGTCATCATTCTATCCTCATACACATACCTAGCATGCTACTAACCCGCTCATATTAGGATAGGAAAGGATCTACACTACTCTAGATAGATCATGTACAAGACGCACCTGCGTGACAAGAGGGACGCAGGGGCGAAGTGACCGAAGGCGCAGGCGCGGCGGTGCTCCAACGCAGGGGCGGTGACCGTGGCCGCAGGGGCGGCGGCTTCCGGGCGCGGGTGTGGTGACAAGGTCCCGCAAGGGCAGCGGCTCACAGGCGCGGGGGCGGCGACAATGCAGAACGTAATCTCCCGACTTCTCTTCCACTCTTCACATGATCAATTCACGTCTTCACCAATCCACAACCAAACACATACATATATATATACATACAAACATCAAAACGTGCCTAGCACATCTAATCCTAAGCTAAGGAGAAGAGAAAGGAAGAAGAAAGAAAGAAAGAAGAGGAGAAGAGGAAACTTACCACTACTGTGGTCTTAGGCAGAAAGGAAAGATCAACACCACACTCACAGCTGGCTCCCAAGCTCAACAACACATCCACACATCATCATCATCCACACAACAATTCTCTTTCAAAGCAAGAACAACAGAAGCACAAGATCAAGGAGAAGAAGAAGAAAGAAGAAGCTCGTGAGGGTAGCTGGAAATGATGAAGAAACCAATCATCAAGAGGCCAAGAAGAAGCTTAAGAAGGAAGGAAGGAGAGAGTAAAGCACGGTCCACTCGGTCAACAAAGCCGGCTGCAGCCGCAGGAAACCGTAGGGGCGGGCTCCTTGGCCGCAGGGGCGGAATACACGCTCAGCCGCAGGGGCGGCTCCACGGACCCGCAGGGGCGGCTAAGCTGGCTCAACTCCTAAAGGTCAAGGCTCTTACACAGTGACCGTGGCCGCAGGGGCGGCGACTTCCGGGCGCGGGTGCGGTGACAAGGTCCCGCAAGGGCGGCGGCTCACAGGCGCGGAGGACCGTGACCTTCTCTACCGAGTTAGGTCAGATAGAGGTTTTCCGAGGTTGGGACCTTGGAAAGTCAGGCATGGTTATCAGTGTGGTACGTGCAGCGAGATTGATTGCACAGGGTTGTGAGGCCTTCTGGTGTTATGCCATGAAAGAGGGGGAGAGTCCGACGTTAGAGGATATCCTAGTGGTCTGCGAGTTTACAAATGTATTTGTTGAGCTGTCCAGTTTGCTGCCTCAGAGGAGTGTGGACTTTGGTATAGAGTTGGAGCCTGGTACAAGGCCGATCTTGAAGGCCCCATATCGGATGGCGCCGGTCGAGATGTTGGAGCTGAAGAAGCAACTTAAGGAGCTGGTTGGGAAGGGCTTCATCCGCCCTAGCGTATCCCCGTGGGAGCACATGTCCTCTTCGTGCGGAAGAAGGACGGATCGTTGAGATTGTGTATTGATTACAGAGAGATGAACAAGGTGACCATCAAGAACAAGTATCCATTGCCCTGTATTGATGACTTGTTAGATCAGCTTCAGGGAGCGAATGTGTTCTCCAGGATTGACTTGCGCTCAGGATATCACCAGCTGAGAGTGAGAGAGCAGGATGTGCACAAGACAGCCTTTCGGACCAGATATGGACACTACGAGTTTGTAGTGATGCCATTTGGGCTTACGAATGCCCCAACAGTCTTATGGAGTTCATGAACAGCATATTCATCGACTTCTTGGATCAGTTTATGGTAGTCTTTATAGATGATACTTTGGTGTACTCTCGCAGCAGAGAGGACCATGCAGGACAGCTGAGGACTGTGTTACAGGTTTTACGAGATAGAGAAATTTATGCTAAGTTCTCTAAGTGCGCGTTCTGAATGCCAGAGGTAGCATTCCTGGGTCATATTATTTCCGCCGAGGAGATCAAGGTTGATCCGGCGAAGATCGAGTCAGTAGCAGCTTGGACGACACTGACGAACGCCAAGGAAGTACGTAGCTTTCTTGGTCTAGCCAGTTATTACCGACGCTTTGTGGAGGGATTTTTTGTGATTGCCCGTCCACTGACGAGTCTGCTAAGGAAGACTACCAGATTTGTATGGTCTGAACAGTGTATGTAGAGCTTTGAGGAGCTGAAGAGACGTCTGACTTCCGCTCCTATCTTGGCACAACCAGACGGTATAGCTTATTTTGTGATTTATAGTGATGCATCCAAGCTAGGCTTGGGATGTGTGTTGATGCAGCGAGGCAGAGTGATTGCATATGCGTCTAGACAACTGAAGACGTATGAGGAGAACTACCCGACTCATGATCTGGAGTTGGCAGCGGTAGTGCATGCATTGAAGAACTGGAGACATTACCTGTATGGTGCTACATGTTACATCTTCACAGACCATAAGAGTCTAAAGTATATTTTCACGCAGCGAGAATTGAATAACCGCCAGCGTAGATGGCTTGAGCTGATCAAGGACTTTGATCTGGATATTTTGTATCATCCGGGGAAGGCGAACGTTGTCGCCGACGCCCTGAGCAGGAAGACGCCTCGAGAGAAGGCGATTGCGAGACTGACAGTTCAGCCTCAGTTACAGAGAGACCTGGTTTGGCTCGAGTTGGACGTTCAGTTTCCTGATGAGGACGCCTAGTTGAGTACCTTAGAGGTTCTTCCTGATTTGTTGAGTGAGATCCAACAAAAGCAGGGGACCTTCCCGACATTGATGAGGATCCGAGAGAGGATGTCCCGTGGAGAGGCACCACAGTTCCCCATAGGAGCATATGGAGTGATGAGACGCCGCGATCGCGTTTGTGTACCCACTAATGCGGATTTGCGCTAGAGGATATTACAGGAGGCTCATTGTACGCCTTATTCAGTGCATCCCGGTACGAGTAAGATGTACTAGGATTTGAGACGTTCATATTGGTAGGGAGGGCTGAAGCCTGACGTGGCCAGATTTGTGGCACAGTGTGCGACCTGTCAGTAGGTCAAGATCGATCGTTTCAGACCTGGAGGTGAACTCCATCCACTGCCTGTACCACATAGGAAATGGGAGGACGTCACCATGGATTTTGTTACTGGCTTGAGACCGAGCAGGAGTTTTGATGCCATCTAGGTTATAGTGGACAGACTGACGAAGACGGCACGTTTTATCTCTATTCGGGAAACGTGGCCAGTGAGCAGATTAGCTAAGGAGTACACTAGACAGATAGTGAGACTCCATGGTGTACCGAGGACGATCGTCTCAGACAGAGATGGGCGATTTACCTCGAGGTTTTGGCAGGAGATTCAGACTGCCCTGGGGACGAGTTTACACTTCACCACTACGTTCCATCCTCAGACAGATGGTCAGTCGGAGAGGATCATTCAGACACTGGAGGATATGCTGCGAGCTTGTGTGTTGGACTAGGGAAAAGTGTGGACGGATCATCTCCCACTAGTTGAGTTCTCGTACAACAACAACTGGCATGCATTGATTGGGATGGCCCCTTATGAGGCACTGTATGGACAGAGATGTCGTACTCCGTTATGCTGGGATGAGCCTAGCAGCGTTAGTGGTTTAATACCTGATCAGATTCAGGATGATGTTGCTCGTGCGGAACTGATTAGAGAGAGGATGTTGACTGCACAAAGCCGTCATAAATCATATGCAGATAGGAGGCGTAGACCCCTAGAGTTCAGAGTAGGAGCCCATGTGTGGTTGACAGTGTCTCCGACATGAGGTGTTAGACGCTTTGGCATTAAAGGGAAGTTGAGCCCTCAATATGTCGGACCGTTCGAGATTCTGGACCGAGTTGGGAGTGCATCATACAAATTAGCTTTGCCTCCGAGATTAGAGGGTGTTCACCCTGTGTTTCACATGTCTCTGCTGAGGGAGTATATACCAGATCCGAGACATATTGTGAGTTATGATGATTTGGTGGTCGAGCCGGACCACACTTTTGTTGAGCACCCGATTGCAGTTCTAGAACGAGGTATGAGACGCCTGTGTTCGAAGGACATTCCTATGCGGAGGATACAGTGGTCGAGACGAGGACCTGATGAGGCTACATGGGAGACCGAGGATAGTATTCAGAGGAACTATCCAGAGGAACTATCCAGAGTTTTATGCCGAGATAGATGTACCAGTAGGATCGACGAGTAGATCTTAGTACTATCTTGGTGAGTGTTTTGATTATGTGATTATATGCTATGATGTGTTTATTTTCGTACTAGCTATGATGTGATTTATGATCTTATTAGATCTTGTTGTGCTAGTGCGATTGATGTTATAGCTAGAGATGGTTCTTTCCTCCATGCTATTGAGATACGATTATGATTATGATATGGCTAGAGATGTTTTTCCTCTATGCCTTTGCGTTGTGATGATAGTTTGGCTAGAGATGGTTTTTCCTCTATGCCTTGGATAGTATAGTGATCTTGTTGTTGGAGATGATGATTTCCTCCATGCCTATGTTGAGATTATAGAGTGATATAGGTTGATACCTTATGATCGGAGATGTGATGCCTCTGATATAGAGAGTTATACCTCGGCTTATGAGTCTGAGTGGTTTAGGATTGCACAAGTTTCGGGACGAAACTTGTATTTAAGGGGATGAGATGTAAGAGCCTTAGACTTTTGGAGTTGAGATAGGACATAGCCGCCCCTACGTGTCTTGAGGGCCGCCCCTGCGGCTGATCGTGTGTTCCGCCCCTGCGGCTCAGGGAGACACCCCTACGGTTTCCTGCGGCTGCAGCCGGTTTTGTTAACCCTTAGACTGTGCTTTACTTTCCTTTCCTCTTTAACCTATTCCTTTGCTTTCTGGATCAAGGGTTTCATCTTCTCCAGCTACCCTCACGATCTTCTTTCCTCCTTTCTTCTCCTTGACCTTGTTCTTGTTTTCTCCTTGGTTTGGAAGAGTTGTTTGTGTGGTTGGTGGATGTTGATGCGTGGATGTGTTGCTGAGCTTGGGAGCCAGCTGAGAGTGTGCTGCTGATCACTTCCTTTTGCATAGGATCCTAGTCGTGGTAAGTGTTCTTCTTCTTTCTTTCTTTCCTTCTCCCTTAGCTTAGGATTGGCTATCTTTGGATACATATTGATGTTCGAATGTGTATATATAACGATATGTATGGCTAATGGATGATGAAGACATGAATTCTTCACGTGAAGAACCGAAGAGGAAATCGGGGTTCGCATTCTACAGCGTCACCGCCCCAGCGCCAGTGAACCGCTGCCGCCCCTGCGGCCACGGTCACCGCGCCTGCGCCAGTGTGTTGCCGCGCCTATGGTTGCCTTTGCTTCGCCCCTACGTCCCTCTTGTCACGCATGTGCGTCTTGTACAGGATCTACCTAGAGTAGTGTAGATCCTTTCCTATCCTAGTATGAGCGGGTTAGTAGCATGCTAGGTATGTGTATGAGGATAGAATGATGATGAGTATGATATCGATATGTGTCGGTTATGGCTTTGTGGTTTAGTAGATTATCGAGGTTTATAAGTTGGATATGATCCTTATAAATCCCTTGGGTCTAGGTGTGACCCCTTTGTTTGATAGGAGATTTGATATCTCTTTATGCCTTGTTATTAGGCAGTGTTGTCCTCCAGATTGGAGTTGATCGTATTGAGAGTATTCCGAGGTTGAGGTAAGTCCATACGACTTACTTAGCTACTATCCTTATATTGGATGTATGCATGAGTGGTGTGTTATATGCTTGATAGCATGCGATGTTGTTATTACCGACCTATGATTTAGTGACCGCCCATTGTAGTGGTTGTGACAACCTTCCCTTTCATCCCACTGAGGAGTCTAGGAGGTTCTCTGTAGTCAAGTCAAATCTGGTATACAAGATGACCACTCCCCACTATTTTATGGTATAAGGGAGGGTGTTCCGGATCCACTCCAGCTGGCTATAGCACTAAGAGGCGAGGATTATATATATTCCTCGTGTCACATATATTCATATACATCTACATATATATATATACGATTTGAGTGTTGGACTATATAAAGATGATTAACCGGGTAAATGTGTTTTATACCTGTTGTAGATGCTTTGCGGGTTAGGAGAACTGCAGAGTGATTCAGATGGGGTGATCCGCTGAGGGCTCCGTACATTAGGTTTATGCGAGGGTTATGGGGTATTTTGTATGTACAGATACATGTTTTGGTTGTACTCAGCGGTACTTTGTATACCTTTTGATATGTATATATTATGGTTTGATATTTGGTTTTAATCTATCTGTGTCTTATTGTAAGATCCAGTGAACTTGTTGTCAGGCTAGGGTCAGGATCCATTGTGAGATCCTAGCCCAGTAGCGCCCCGAGTCCTACGGATTTGGGGTATTACATACTCCACAGTCAATCTGCTCACTGGCCACGTTTCCCGAATAGGGATAAAACGTTCCTTCTTCGTCAGTCTGTCAACTACAACCCAGATGGCATCAAAACTCCTGCTCGGCCTCAAACCAGTAACAAAATCCATGGTGACGTCCTCCCAGTTCCTCTACGGTATAGGCAGTGGATGGAGTTCACCTCCAGGTCTACAATGCTCGATCTTGACTTGCTGACAGGTCGCACACTGTGCCACAAATCTGGCCACGTCGGGCTTCAGCCCTCCCACCAATATGATCATCTCACATCCTGGTACATCTTATTCGTACCTGGGTGCACTGAGTAAGGTGTACAGTGAGCCTCATGTAATATCCTCTGTCACAAATCCGCATCAGCGGGTACACAGACGCGACCGTGGCGTCTCATCACTCCATCTACTCCTATGAGGAAATGTGGTGTCTCACCGCGGGACATCCACTCTCGGATCCTCGTCAATGTCGGGCAGGTCCCCTGCTTTTGTTGGATCTCACCCAACAGATCAGGAAGAACCTCTAAAGTACTCAACTGGGCATCCTCATCAGGAAACTGGACGTCCAGTTCTAGCCAAACCATGTCTCTTTGTAACTGAGGCTGAATTGTCAGTCTCGCAATCGCCTTCTCTCGAGGCGTCTTCCTGCTCAGGGCGTCGGCGACAACGTTCGCCTTCCCCGGATGATACAAAATCTCCATATCAAAGTCCTTGATCAACTCAAGCCACCTACGCTGGCGGTTATTCAATTCCCGCTGCGTGAAAATATACTTCAGACTCTTATGGTCTGTGAAGATGTGACATGTAGCACCATAAAGGTAATGTCTCCAAATCTTCAGTGCATGAACTACCGCTGCCAACTCCAGGTCATGAGTCGGGTAGTTCTCCTCATACGTCTCCAGCTGTCTAGACACATATGCAATCACTCTGCCTCACTGCATCAACACACATCCCAAGCCTAGCTTGGATGCATCACTGTAAACCACAAAATCAATTGTGCCCTCCGGCTGTGCTAAGATAGGAGCGGAAGTCAAACGTCTCTTCAGCTCCTCAAAACTCTGCATACACTGCTCAGACCATACAAACCTGGTAGTCTTCCTCAGCAGACTCGTCAGTGGACGGGCAATCACAGAAAAACCCTCCACAAAGTGTCGGTAATAACCGGCTAGGCCAAGAAAGCTGCGTACTTCCTTGACGTTCGTCGGTGTCGTCCATGCTGTTACTGACTCGATCTTCGCCGGATCAACCTTGATCCCCTCGGCGGAAACAATATGACTCAGGAATGCTACCTATGGCATCTAGAACTCGCACTTAGAGAACTTAGCATAAAGTTCTCCATCTCGTAAAACCTGTAACACAGTCCTCAGTTGTCCTGCATGTTCCTCTCTGCTACGAGAGTACACCAAAATATCATCTATGAAGACTACCATAAACTGATTTAGGAAGTCGATGAATATGTTGTTCATCCACTCCATGAAGAATGTTGGGGCATTCGTAAGCCCAAATGGCATCACTACAAACTCGTAGTGTCCATATCTGGTCCGAAATGCCGTCTTGTGCACATCCTGCTCTCTCACCCACAGCTGGTGATACCCTGAGAGCAGGTCAATCTTGGAGAACATTGTCGCTCCCTGAACCTGATCTAACAAATCGTCAATACGGGGCGATGGATACTTGTTCTTGATGGTCACCTTGTTCAGCTCTCTGTAGTCGATACACAATCTCAACGATCCGTCCTTCTTCCGCACGAAGAGGACAGGTGCTCCCCACGGAGATACGCTAGGGCGGATGAAGCCCTTCTCAGCCAACTCCTTGAGTTGCTTCTTCAGCTCCAACTTCTCGACAGGCGCCATACGATATGGGGCCTTCGAGATCGGTCTCGTACCAGGCTCCAACTCAATGCCAAAGTCCACGCTCCTCTGAGGCGGAAAACCGGACAGCTTAGCAAACACATTTGTAAACTCACAGACCACTAGGATATCCTCTAACGCTGGACTCTTCCCATCCTTCATGGCATAACACCAGAAGGCCTCACATCCCTGTGCAATCAATCTCGCTGCACGTACCGCACTGATCACCATGCCTGACTTCCCAAGATCCCAACCTCGGAAAACCTCTATCTGACCTAACTCGGTAGAGAGTGTCACGGTCCTCCTACCTACATCTAATACTGCATGATGTCTATCCATCCAACCCATACCCAAAATGAATTCCTCATGCACTAACGGCATGACAAAGAAGTCAACAAGTAACACTCAAGTCCCTACACAGATGGGACAATCACATATCTCAAGGGTACCTCTGACCCTACTACCATCGGGTAACCCTATACTAAAGGGTATCCCCTCAGTCGTAACTAGACTCAAACACTCAACACATGCATCAGATATAAATGAATGCGTAGCACCCGTATCAAACAAAACTCTAACAGGTAAACCATGAATCAAAATGGTACCTGTAGCAGTCGGTGCAGCTGGCTCCTTTGCACTCCTCTGGTTTCAGTGGTACTCCCACCACGACCTCTACCTCTACTCGACCCAGGAGTAGATCCTTGAGTAGTAGGACGATTTAGGACTCTTTGTTGTCCCTATGTCTGCTGCTGAGGTGGCCTCTGCCCACCTCCTGCTACACTGGAAGGAGAAGACAGCCCTGTGACCTGGTTTACCACAAGTGTAGCAAGTCATTGTCTGCCTCGTGCACTTTGGTCGTATATGTCCCTAACCACCACAGTTGAAGCACTGTCGTCCCTTATCTGTAACCGGTGTAGATGAGGGATAACTTTGGCGTCTCTGGCCTCGCCTTGAACTAGCAACTCCACCAGCACCACTGGTCTGCCCAGTCCGCTGTCTCTTCTCAGACCCTCCGGTCTGAGAAGCTCTCCTCTGTCCAGCCCGCTCCCTCTCATAATCAGAGGCTCTATCTTGACCGTCCATCAGGGACTCACAGTGAAATCCCGCCATATAGGTCCGGGTAGCATCCCTCAGTCGTCGGGAAAAGAGATACACATGCTGATCAGCAGGAGGTGCAATTGGACCCAGCAAAGCCAGCTCCTCCTGAAATCTCCTGATCACCCCAGAGATTGGTACATCCTCAAAGCCAGCCTAAACAAAATCCCGCAGTTTCTCCCTCCTCAAGCTCCTCATCTGGTCATAGCTAGTAACCTGACCCCGCACGGATCAAGCTCCTCATCTGGTCATAGCTAGTAACCTGACCTCGCACGGATCTCCACCAGTGTTGTGCCAAGTCTCGGAATAGAGTTTGTACTAACTCTATATGTCGGTCCGCAGGACATCTAATAGACTCAAGAGCTGAGTCTACATGTCCAATCCACAGCTCTACCTCTAATCCCACTTTCCTAGAGAAAGAGGGTACTCCCATCTGATGAAATTCCTTCAATCAAGAATCTGGTCGAGGCCTCTATGCTCCTCTGGAACTCGAGCAATCTCAGCAGCGCTTGCCTGTACAGCTTGCACCTGAGTCGCTCCATGGGATCTCTCAGATGATCCCTCCTGTGTTTGCAGATCCGGGCACGTCTACCTGCTCTGGCAGCCTCCTCCACTCGTCTGATATACGCACGGAACTCTACTCGTCTAATCGCTCTGGCAGCATCCTCTACTCGCCTAATGTACGCGCGGAACTCTGGTCCTCCAATAGAGACATGATCCAAGTCATCTGACTGGACTCATTGTGGTCTCTGTATCCCAGCCATGCCATTTCCAATCTCAGGAACGACACTCTCAGCAACATCCTCATGGACCTTCTCCGCTGCAAGTGGATCAGCAGCGGGAATCTGACCCTGTCCTATCGCTACTGGAGGAATAGGGGGTCTACTCCTACCTCGTCCAACTGCAGATAAGGCTCTAGTCAAACACAACATCATATAAGGTAATATATATATATATATATATATATATATATATATATATATATATATATATATATATATATATATATATATATATATATATATATATATATATATATATATATATATTGTCGAGGTCCTCAGAGGGGTGATGGCTTCCCGTACACACTATCCTAAAACATTTGTACTCAAACCAAAATCTTTTAAAAAGTCAGACCCCTTTTCGGGTTCTGTTTATTTATCTATTCAACCTTTATCGCAGATTGCAAGTGCTATTGTTGTCAACCTAAGGCTCTGATACCAACTTTGTAACACCCTGAATCCGCGGGACTCCAGACGCTACTAGGCTAGGATCTCACAATGGATCCTGACCCTAGCCTGACAACAAGTTCACTGGATCTTACTACAAGGCACAAATAGATTAAAACCAAAACATCAAACTGTAATATATATATCAAAAGGTCTACAAAATACCGTTGAGTACAAACCAAAACATGTATCCATACACAACAAAATCACCTCATATCCCTCACATAATCCTAGTGTACAGAGCCCTCAGCGGATCACCCCATCTGGATCACTCTGCAGTTCTCATAACCTGCAAAGCATCTACAACACGGTATAAAACCGTTAACTAACCATTCATATATAAGGTAATGCATAAGCACAAACACAAGTCATGGAATCATAAACACATAATCATGTTGTCACATACACTACTACATTAAGCCCCTATAGAAACGGTTAAAAGTCGCTTCATAAACTCCAAAAAACGCTTCCAATGATGTAATGAAACGGTTTTATGCCGCTTCATCCGCTCGTGTTGCATTAGGCATATTGAAGCGTTTAATATAGATTATTGCAGCGGTTTATTCAAATCTAAAAAAAAGTGTTACATTAGATGAAGAAACCGCTTCAATTGCAATTTACGTAATGCAACTACTTTACACAACTATTGAAGCGCTTTTTACGTTTTTAAGGCAACAATATGTCACTACTATTGAAGCGTTTTTTTTACGTTTTTAAGGCAACACATATGTCACAACTATTGAAGCGCTTTCTAAGTTTTTAAGGCAACGTATATATGATTGATAAGGAAACGGTTTTGTAATATAAAAATACCATTTTCTGCATTAAAATAAGAAATATCAACCATAATATATAGCACCTAGAACCTGCTTCACTGAGTATAATCAAATACCTATATATAAAATAAACAAATTAACTTCTGCTTGATTGCAAACACCAACTCCTAATGAATAATTGCTTGTTTACAAACATCAACACAAAACTAATTAAGAAATGTGTATATATGCTTGATAATGATCAAGTTGGACACATACATATAACTATTAATTCATGTCCAACCCATAAACATATTGTCAAAAAAACCAAAAACTCCATTTCACAAACATATATCTTGTCAATTCATATTCAAAATGGAAATGGAATAATACACCACTATGTTCCTAGCTACTTGTTCATCATCCTTCAAAATATCAACAAAAGAAGCCAATACTCCAAAAATCTCTAGTTCACCAACATAGTCAAATCTAGTAATTCATATTCAAAATGAAAATGGAGCAAATATGGACGTACGTCTTAACAGAGCAAACTTAATCATTTTCTACCACTAGTTCATCATCCTGCACAAAAATAAGAATATAATTTTTTAATATAACTAAAAATTTAATAGTATTGGTATTAATATAAGAGAACTATCTAAAAAGAATTACCTTATCTAAACTAGTACTCCCATCTAAGTTAGAGGCTTTATTTGATGTACCAACTTGACCATGACCACTTGTTGTTGTGAAATGTGGAATGACAAGGTTAATTGCGGGGTTGGCGGCTTGTATTGAGACAAGATCTTTGATGTAATCTTTTGCTCCAAATGTTCTTCAATACTCTCCATGTACATTGCGGGAAGTACAAAAGATGACGCCTATAGTGGATGACTACATAAGATTATACTTTGCTCATTTTAGACTTGAAACTAAATGGACAAATAGTAAGTGTGTGAGTATTGAATAGTCAACCCACAATTTTTGTGAATTTTCTTAGCTTTATCAACGCCATTAGGCTTCTTCATAACCATCATATGTTCAACACTTCTCTTAGGAATACCATTAGCTTGGCAAGGTAACTGCATATGGTTTCTTTGTTTTTGACAGAAAACTAAATTTCTCACTAATCATACTTTTTTTTAAAGTTTTACATTATTTTGGGTGGGATTTTACTAATATTAGGGCTACACAGTGTCCTATGGGGAAAGATCAAGGAGAAAGGAAGCAATTCAGCCATTACCAAACCCGTGTCTGTTCAAAATTATGTTTAGCTAAATGTTATAATTTTCAACTATCAACATTTCTAGTTTTCTCTGCACCATTTTACCTAACATACTAATTGTTACAATATAGCTGAATAAAACACTGTAAGTAGAAATCAATCCTCAATGCGAAACTTTTAGCATTAAATCCCAAGTACAAATGCACAAGAATCACTAAAAAATCATACTACAAAAGACTTACTTGCTTGAAGATTTGCAAGATACAAATGCACAAGAATCACTAAAAATTCATACTACAAAAGACTTACTTTTAGCATTAAATCCCAAAGAGAAATTGTTTCGTATAAGTGAATCGGCTTTTACCCACTCCAGATTTGCAAGATACATGGCTGCATGTTGCAAACAATGAACAATGTCATTGAAAAATTACATAAGTTTTGATGAGAACCAAAGAACAAAATCCGGTATATGCAACAAGCAGCTAAAAAATCCAACAATAAAAAGGAAAAAGCAATTGAATAAGCAATCTAATAGGAAAGAGATTCATATCACGTTTTTCCATACTACTAGTATATGACATGTGCATACAAAGTCAACCAACCTAAGCAATAACATTGAAGAAATAATGTCAGCACACAAAAATACCCACTCTTTTGCAGTAGATACATGGCAGTTAACCAAGGAACCATTAATCAGAAAAATTACAGGAACAATACGTCCTTCCAATTCTATTTTTGTTTGTTATCTGTTTGTTTTCTTATCTTTTTGAAGATGGGTATAGGTTGACTACTTACTTATTGAGGACTATGTAGTATACAAAGCAGATAACCTATAAAAAAAAAATTTCTATGCTACATTACATAAGTTCTAACAAAAACCCAACATAAAGTTGACATGCTTGTAGCAGCTCTACTATCGTGGCCTCTCTCTTCAATGGGGAGAACTGATGCCCAGTCATAGATGGAAAGCAAAAACTAAGGGATCGATCATAAGGTCCACGTTTAGTAGCAATACGATGGGTGAGAGTGAAAAAGCCCATCATGTTACTTCCATATAATGACTATCGCTCTATAAGTTGAGAGTTTTGGGTTTCTTTCAATCTCACATAAAATTCCGGTTGCATTCTTAGATTCTAGTAAAGTGAGGTAAAATTCACAAAAGCATTAACAGAAAATGATGGAATTTAGAAGCACAGATAATTTTTTACAGAACAAGGTTGAAATTCACCTTGAATATTATTTTAACTCAAATGCTTGAAGCAAAAGATTTGAGAGATGTTGAGACCTTCAAAACTGGAAAGCCCCAAATTTAACTTGTATGCTTAGACCTTCAACAAGAGATGAAATTGATGCGGCTGCCGTTCGTCGGGGCTACGGTCTCTCTTGTGATCAAGGCATCGAAACTTCTATGAAAGATTTGGGAAGAAAGGGTAGAGATTGATGAAACTTTTGAGAGAGATTGGACAAATTCCACGGGCAAGTAAACTTTTGATCGAGTAGCGAGTTAAGGAAATAGGGTTTCATCTAGAATCAAAATGTGTTTGAAATTGGGGTTTTTTTTCATCTTTTAGATAACATTAAGAGAGCGCGGTGAAATAATTTAGCGGGTTTTTGAACCCTTTTTTTGAAGCGGGTTTTTATAAACCGCTTCAATATTAAAAAAAACTGCTACAAAAAAACGCTTTATTTGTATAAACCGTTTCAATATTAAAAACCCGCTACAAAAAACCGTTTCATATGTATAAACCGCTTCATTTTCTCGTTGCATAAACCGATTTTGTAAAACCGTTTCTTAAAACGCTTCAAAAAGTTTGACCGTTTCATTAAACCGTTTCATTATATGTGACCGTTACCATGAACCGTTTCAATAGAGACTTAATGTAGTAGTGACATTTACCCAGTTAATTATCTTTATAAAGTCCAACACTCAACTCGTATATAGATATGTATATGAACATATGTGACACGAGGAATATATATAATCCTCGCCTCTGGGTGCTATTTCCAGCTGGAGTGGTACCTGGTAACACCTTCCCGTATACCTTATGGGAGTGGTAAGTGCCCGTCCCGTGTACCAGATCTGGCCTAACCACAGAGAACCTCTCAAACTCCCAGCGGGATGAAAATGCAGGTTGTCACGGACACTACAATGGCGGTCACTAAACCATAGGTCGGTAATAATCAACATCGCATGCTATCAAGCATACATCAAACACCACTCATGCATACATCCAATATAAGGATGGTAGCTAAGTAAGTCCTACGGACTTACCTCAACCTCTGAATATACTCAACCACGATCAGCTCCTATCCGGAGAACAGCACTGCCTAATAACAAGGCATACAGAGATATCAAATCTCCTATCAATCAAAGGGGTCACACCTAAACCCAAGGGATCCATAAGGATCATATCCAACCTATAAAGCTCAACATCTACTAAACCTCAAAGCCATAACCGGCACATATCAATATCATATTCATCCTCATCCTATCCTCATACACACACCTAGCATGCCACTAACCCACTCGTACTAGGAAAGGAAAGGATCAATACCACTCTAGGTAGATCATGTACAAGACGCACCTGCGTGACAGGAAGGACGCAGGGGCGAAGCAACGGGAGGCGCAGGCGCGGCGGCACTCCCATGCAGGGACGGTGACTGTGGACGCTGAGGCGCGGGTGCGGTGACACCGTCAACGTAGGGGCGGCGGCTCTCTGGCGCGGGTGCGGGGACAGTGCAGAATGTGATCCCCGACTTCTCGTTAACTCTTTACTTGATGATTTACGTCTTCATCATTCAACAGCCAAACACATACACACACACACACACACACACACACATATATATATATATATATATATATATATATATATATATATATATATATATATATATATATATATATATATATATATATATACATACAATCATTAATACATGCCTAGGAGATCCAATCCTAAGCTAAGGGAGAGGGAAAGGAAGCAAAGAAGGAAGGAAGAAAGAAAGAAGAAGAGAAGAGGCAACTTACCACTGTTGTGGTCCAAAAAGAATGAAAATGATCACACAACACCACTCAACTTGCCCTCAAATCTCAGCATCAACATCCACACATCATCATCAACCAAAGTTCACACAACTTGCTTACAACCCAAGGAAAACTCAAGAATGATCAAAAGATAAGAAGAAGAGAGAAGAAGATTGTGAGCAGCCAGAGAAGATGAAGTAAACCCTCATCTGGAAGCAAGGACGAAAGGTTATAAGGAAAGAGAAAGAGTAAAGCATGGTCCAAAGGTCAACAATGCCGGTTGCAGCCGCAGGAAACCGCAGAGGCAGGTTCCCTGAGCCGTAAGGGCGGAACACTTAGCAAGCCGCAGGGGCGGCCCTCTGGACCCGCAGGGGCGGCTACCCTGGCTCGGCTCATAAAGACTAAGGCTCTTACAGGTTCTACGATCAATATTGGTTGTGTGATAGGGCCATTGTGTGCCTATTGTACTCCGGAGTCGTTTCTTAGGGTTTGGCTTTGATCTATCCATTTATCGATCTATCCAAACATCGGATCATCTTCTTTCCACGTCTTTTAGTGTATTCATTTCAAGTCATCTTGGTGTCGAAAGATTGGTCCACCTCATAAGGCTAACCCATATCAAAGTGGTATTAGCGCCAAACGTTAATCAACATCAACATCTTTATTTTTAAAACAAATCGGAGCTTTCACAAAGATCTCCACAAAAAGATCCAACCGGAGCAGCCACCGTTAATGTTAGATTTTTATCACTCTCGAATATTCACTACTTTCAATTTCCATTGCAATTGCTTTTAATTGATTCTTGTAGCCTCTCTCTCTCTCTCTCTATATATATATATATATACTAGAATAGTATCGTTGTCACCACCACTGCAACGCTACCACCTCAATGTCGCGGCCTCTTCTACCACCAAAACCTCTATCAACGCCTCACCACCAACGTTAACCACCGATGCTCCTCTCGTCGAAACCCTACATTGTTGTTTTCTCCTTCAACGGAAGCCATCACTACCCACTGCTCCCGCAACTAGTATCACCACCTCCACCACCCATGGTGATCCCAATAGCCACCGTCACCACCTCCCTACGCCACTAGTAGTCTCCACCGAAGCCTCTCGGCTTCTCTTTTTCCTCGACGAAATGCGAAACATTCCTCTCCACCACTATTAGGCCACCAGTAGCCCCAACCACCCTATTCCGACAACCCCCAGTCACATTACACCTCCATCGGGCCACACTCCCAACCCTAGCCCAAGGCAGCCACCACTTCCTCCTCCTAAACCCTACCGGAAACCCTAACCTACCCGAAATCCTAACCCCTTGAACACAAAAGAGTAGTACCCAACCGCTTGTAAGAGCCTTGATCTTTAGAGCTGAGCCAAGGTAGCCACCACTGCGGGTCTAGAGGGCCGCCCCTGTGGCTGAGCAGGTGTTCCACCCCTGCGGTTTCCTGCGGCTGCAGCCGGCTTTGTTGACCGTTGGACCGTGCTTTACTCTTTCCTCTCTTCCTTCTTAACCTTCTCCTTTGCCTTAGGATGAAGGGTTTCCTTCTTCATTTCCAGCTATCCTCACGTTCTTCTTCTCCTCTTCTCCTTCTCCTTGATCTTGTTCTTGCTTTCTCCTTGGTTTGGAAGAGTTTGGTTGTGGCTTTGTTGATGTTGATGTTGTGTGTTGTTGCTATGCTGTGAAGAGTCAACTGAGAGGTGTAGTGTGATCTCTTCCTTTCTTAGGCCACAACAGTGGTAAGTCTCTCTTCCTTCTTCTTCCTTTCATTCTTTCTTCCTTTTCTCCCTTAGCTTAGGTTTGGATCTCTTAGGCATGTGTTGATGTTTGTATGTAGATATATATATGTATGTGTTCGATGGCTGGACATTAGAGACTTGAAATCATCATGGGAAGAGTTGAAGAGAAGTCGGGGATTACGTTCTGCACTGTCGTCGCCCCCGCGCCAGTGAGCCGCCGCCCTTGCGTGACCTTGTCACCGCACCCGCGCTAGAGAGTCGCCGCCCCTGCGGCCACGGTCACCGCGCCTACACCAGAGTGTCGCCACGCCTGCGCTTGCCTTTGCTTCGCCACTGCGTCCCTCTTGTCACGCAGGTGCGTCTTATACAGGATCTACCTAGCGTAGTGTAGATCCTTTCCTTTCCTATTATGAGCGGGTTAGTAGCATGCTAGGTATGTGTATGAGGATAGAATGATGATGAGTATGATATCGATATGTGCCGGTTATGGCTTTGAGGTTTAATAGATTATCGAAGTTTATAAGTTGGATATGATCCTTATGGATCCCTTGGGTCTAGGTGTGACCCCTTTGATTGATAGGAGATGTAATATCTCTTTATGCCTTGTTATTAGGCAGTGTTGTCCTCCAGTTTGGAGTGGATCGTGGTTGAGAGTATTCCGAGATTGAGGTAAGTCCGTAGGACTTACTTAGCTACCATCCTTATATTGGATGTATGCATGAGTGGTGTGTGATATATGCTTGATAGGATACGATGTTGATTATTACCGACCTATGGTTTAGTGATCACCCATTGTAGGGCCGTGATAACTTGCCCTTTCATCCCGTTGGGAGTCTGGGAGGTTCTCTGTAGGCAGGGCAGATTTGGTAAACGGTTTGGGCACTCTCCACTCCCATAGGGTATACGGGGAGGTGTTCCAGGCACCACTCCAGCTGGCTATGGGACCCAGAGGCGCGAGGATTATATATTCCTAATGTCACATATGTTCATATGCAGTTATATATACGATTTGAGTGTTGGACTATATAAAGATGATTAACCGGGTAAATGTGTAACAACATGATTATGTGTTTATGATTCCCTGACTTGTGTTTGTGCTTATGCATTATCTTATATATATGAATGGTTAGCTAACGGTTTTATACCGTGTTGTAGATGCTTTGTAGGTTAGGAGAACTACAGAGTGATCCAGATGGGGTGATCCGCTGAGGGCTCCATACACTGGGTTATGCGAGGGTTATGGGATATTTTGTATGTACAGATACATGTTTTGGTTGTACTCAGCGGTACTTTGTATACCTTTTGATATGTATATATTATGGTTTGATATTTGGTATTAATCTATCTGTGCCTTGTTGTAAGATCTAGTGAACCTGTTGTCAGGCTAGGGTCAGGATCCATTGTGAGATCCTAGCCTAATAGCGCTCCGAGTCCTACGGATTTGGGGTGTTACAAAGTTGGTATCAGAGCCTTAGGTTGACAACAATGACACTTGTAATCTGCGATAAAAGTCGAATGGATAAATAAACAGAACCCGAAAGGGGTCTGACTTTTCAAAAGGTTTTGGTTTTGAAATGAGTACAAATGTTTTGGGATAGCGTGTACGAGAACCATCACCCCTCTGAAGACCTCGACAGTATAGATATATATATATAGATATTACCTTATGTGATATTGTGATAGACTTTTAGCTTATATATATCTATACATATGGCATATATATAGCCTTCTAAGTTAGGTTTATATACCCTGCAGATGGTTCAGACTAGAGTCTTATCTGCAGTTGGACGAGGTAGGGGTAGACCCCCTCTTCCTCCAGTAGCTTGAGGACGGGGTCAAATTCCCGCTATTGATCCACGTGCAGCGGAGGAGATTCATGAGGATGTTGCTGAGAGTGTTGTCCCTGAGACTGGGAACGGTGCAGTTGGGAGACAAAGACCACAGCGAGTCCAGTTAGATGACTCGGATCATGTCTCTATGGGGGGACCTGAGTTCCGCGCGTATATTAGACGAGTTGAGGAGGCTACCAGAGCGGGTAGACGTGCCCCGGATCTGCCGGCACAAGAGGGATCATTTGAGAGATCCCATGGAGTAACTCAGGTGTCAGCTGTACAGGCACATGCTGCTGAGATTGCTCGAGTTCCAGAGGAGCATAGAGGGCCTCGACCAGATACTTGGTTGAAGGCATTTCATTAGATGGGAGTACCCCCTTTCTCTCGGAAGGTGGGGTTAGAGGTAGAGTTGTGGATCGGACATGTAGACTTAGCTCTTGAGTCTATTAGATGTCTAGCGGACAGATAGATAGAGTTAGTACATACTCTATTCCAAGACTTGGCACAGCATTGGTGGAGATCTGTAGGGGGTCAGGTTACTAGTTATGACTAGATGAGGACTATAATCATAGAGCGTTTCTGCCCTGCCTCATTGAGGAGGGAGAAACTGCGGGATTTTGTTGAGGCTGGCTTTGAGGATGTACCAGCCTCTGAGGCTATCAAGAGATTCCAGGAGGAGCTGGCTTTGTTGGGTCCAGCTGCACCTCCTACAGATCAGCATGTGTATCTTTTTTCCCGACGACTGAGGGATGCTACCCGGACCTATATGGAGGGATTTCACTGTGAGTCCCTGATGGACTATCAAGACAGAGCCTCTGATTATGAGCAAGAGCGGGCTGGGCAGAGGAGAGCTTCTCAGACCGGAGGGTCTGAGAAGAGACAACGGACTGGGCAGACTAGTGGTACTGGTGGAGCTGCTAGTTTCGGGTGAGGCCAGAGACGCCAAGATTACCCCTCATCTGCACCGGTTGCAAATAAGGGACGACAGTGCTTCAACTGTAGTGATTATGGAAATTTGCGATCAGAGTGTACGAGGCCGCCAATGACTTGTTTCACTTGTGGCAGACCAGGTCACAGGGCTGTATTTTGTAGATGGGATGGAGCTTCAACACAGAAGGGTTCTTCTCCTGCCAGTGTAGCGGGAGGTGGGCAGAGGGCACCTCAACAGCAGCCACAAGGACAGCAGAGAGTCCCAGATCGTCCTACTACTCAGGGATCTGCTCTTAGGCCGAGTAGAGGTAGAGGTCGTGGTGGGAGTACCACTAACACTAGAGGAGCTCAGGGTAGCGTTTTTGAGCTAAGGACTGCAGAGGAGCCAACTGCACTGACTGCTACAGGTACCATTATGATTCATGGTTTACCTGTTAGAGTTTTATTTGATATTGGAGCTACGCATTCTTTTATATCTAATGCATGTGTTGAGCGTTTGAGTCTAGATACGACTGAGGGATACCCTTTAGTATAGGGTTACCCGATGGTAGTAGGGTCAGAGGTACCCGTGAGATCCGTGATTGTCCCATTTTTGTAGGGATTCGTGTGTTACTTGTTGACTTCTTTGTCATGTCATTAGAGCATGACGAAGTGGTTTTAGGTATGGATTGGATGGATAGACACCATGCAGTATTAGATGTAGGTAGGAGGACCGTGACACTCTCTACCGAGTTAGGTCATATAGAGGTTTTCCGAGGTTGGGATCTTGGGAGGTCAGGCATGGTGATCAGTGCGGTACGTGCAGCGAGATTGATTGCACAGGGTTGTGAGGCCTTATGGTCTTATGTCATGAAGGAGGGGGAGAGTCCAGCATTAGAGGATATCCCAGTGGTCTGCGAGTTTACCGATGTATTTGCTGAGCCGTCCAGTTTGCCGCCTCAGAGGAGTGTGGACTTTGGTATAGAGTTGGAGCCTGGTACAAGACCGGTCTTGAAGGCCCCGTATCGTATGGCGCCTGTCGAGATGTTGGAGCTGAAGAAGCAACTTGAGGAGTTCGCTGAGAAGGGTTTCATCCGCCCTAGCCTATCCCCATGGGGAGCACCTGTCCTCTTCGTGCGGAAGAAGGACGGATCGTTGAGACTGTGCATTGATTACAAAGAGCTGAACAAGGTGACCATCAAGAACAAGTAACCATTTCCCCGTATTGACGACTTGCTAGATCAGCTTCAGGGAGCGACAGTGTTTTCCAAGATTGGCATGCGCTCAGGGTATCCCAAGCTGAGGGTGAGAGAGCAGGATGTGCACAAGACGGCATTTCGGACCAGATATGGACACTACGAGTTTGTAGTGATGCCATTTGGGTTTACGAATGCCCTAACAGTCTTCATGGAGTTGATGAACAACATATTCATCGACTTCCTGGATCAGTTTGTGGTAGTCTTCACAGATGATATTTTGGTGTACTCTCGCAGCAAAGAGGAGCATGCAGGACAGTTGAGTACTGTGTTACAGGTTTTACGAGATAGAGAACTTTATGTTAAGTTCTCTAAGTGCGAGTTCTGGATGCCAGAGGTAGCATTCCTGGGTCATATTGTTTCCGCTGAGGGGATCAAGGTTGATCCGGCGAAGATAGAGTCAGTAGCAGCATGGACAACACCGACGAACGTCAAGGAAGTACGTAGCTTTCTTGGCCTAGCCGGTTATTATCGATGCTTTGTGGAGGGATTTTCTGTGATTGCCCGTCCACTAACGAGTCTGCTGAGGAAGACTATCATATTTGTATGGTCTGAGCAGTGTATGCAGAGTTTTGAGGAGCTGAAGAGACGTCGGACTTCTGCTCCTATTTTGGCATAGCTAGAGGGCACAACTGATTTTGTGGTTTACAGTGATGCATCCAAGCTAGGCTTGGGATGTGTATTGATGCAGTGAGGCAGAGTGATTGCATATGTGTCTAGACAGCTGAAGACGTATGAGGAGAACTACCCGACTCATGATCTGGAGTTGGCAACGGTAGTTCATGCACTGAAGATCTGGAGACATTACCTGTATGATGTTACATGTCAGATCTTCACAGACCATAAAAGTCTAAAGTACATTTTCACGCAGCGGGAATTGAATAACCGCCAGCATAGGTGGCTTGAGTTGATCAAGGACTTTGATCTGGAGATTCTGTATCATCCGGGGAAGGCGAACGTTGTCGCCGAAGCCCTGAGCAGGAAGACGCCTCGAGAGAAGGCGATTGCGAGACTGACAGTTTAGCCTCAGTTACAGAGAGACCTGGTGTGGCTAGAGTTGGACGTCCAGTTTCCTGATGAGGACGCCCAGTTGAGTACTTTAGAGGTTCTTCCTGATCTGTTGAGTGAGATCCAACAGAAGCAGGGGACCTGCCCGACATTGATGAGGATCCGAGAGAGGATGTCCCGGGATGCGGATCTATGATAAGTCGATTAAAAAACATATTTGAGAAAGAGAGAGAGAGCCTTTTGTGTTATTTGTTCATGTTCGAAGATTTATAGGTCAAATGTTTAAGATTGTGAGCTATCCCGGAACATCTCAAGTGAAACTCCGCCTCTTTCCTACCCACCCCTCTATCTCTAATTTGATCTTATTTTTTGTTGTAATTTTGTTTTATAAGTTCTTGTTTTTAATTGAGAAAGCCGACGAGAGTGGTTTTGCTTGCCCTTTGTTAGGGCCACTTAACACGCATTAATGGCAAAAAGTATACCTAATAAGTCTACTCCATTACCCTTAGTTGGTTGAATCATCAGTTTGGGTCATATCGTTTCTACATTTATTAAACAAATATTTTGTATAATAGAAGTAATCAAAATGGGCCCTTTAACGTCTTGAAGAAAGGCTAGTTTTGTTCTCATGAATTATTTTAATATGTACGTAAATAATCCCTAATATGAAACTTAATGAATACTTAAGGTGAAAACAATGTCGTAACAAAAACACTTAGTTGTTCATAAATCTCTAATAAGAAAAGCTACTAGTCACCCTCAAGACCCACGTTATTAGCATGTTGTGTAAATGTCTTAGGTGGTAACACCTTAGTCAATATATATGTTATATTGGCACAAGAGTTAATTTTCTGAACGATCACTCTTTTATCCCGGACTTATTTCTTAACTAAGAATTTCATCTCCATGTTCTTTATACACGTAGAATACTTATCGCTTCAAGAATAATATTGTTGTAGTTATCACAATAAGTTGTCAACGGAATAGCAATACAATCCCTAATTGTAAGCCTTGGAAAAAAATCCGCAACCATAATGCGTGATTTATATCCTCAAAACATGCAACAAACTCACACTCCATAGTGGATGATGCAATAATAGACTACTTGACGCTTATCCATGATATCGATAACACCTCCGACTAACATGAACAAATAACTAATAGTTTTTTTTTCCAGAGTGCCCACATCCGCCAAAGTCTAAATCCGTGTACCCAATCACTTAAAGGTGATCATTACACTTAAATGTGGCATATGTTTCTTCTTTCCTTGAAAGTACCTCAACATTTTCTTTGCAGCTTTCCAATGATCAATGCTCTGATTGTTTTGATAGCGACCAAACATGTTGACTGCAAAATAATGTATGGTGTAAGGTTGTGCACACACCAAACTTCCTACAAGAGACAAATAAGGATAATGTTTCATATAATAATGTTCTAACTCATTTTACGGACATTGATTTAAGTTGAATTCGTCCCTTATGAATTGGAACAACATCAAGATCACATTACGCCATACCAAAATTCTCCAAAACCTTTTAGATATATAGACAAACCTAATATTCTACGAGATTTTTCGTGGAATATAATCCTAATCACTTAAGAAGCATCTCTCATATCTTTCATTTCAAATTTTTAAGAAAGAAAGTCCTCGGTATCCCCCTAATAAACGAAGAATACAACTCGCTATCAAGATGTCATCAACATACATAACCGATAGGAAATTTTACTCACACTATCCTTGAGGTATATACATGGATCAACTATATTGCCGTAGAACCCAAAGGCAACAATGGTATCACGAAATTGAGGTACTATTGTCTCGAATCATTCTTTAATCCAATGTTTTCCTTCCCATCTGTATAAAGTCTTCTGGTTGAGCCCTAAATCCCCATTGGAAAAACCATTTTTGTACATTTGATGTAATCTAAGTAAAAAGGAGCTATTATAACATAATGATTGGTATAGAATCCTTATTTGAAACTAGAGAGAAGGTTTCATTATGGTTGTTTCTCTTTAACTAATGAAAACCTTCAGCTACAAGTTTGACTTTATGTTATTAGATTTTATGAAGAGATTTGTGTTTGGTCTTATAGACCCATTTACAACACCGTGGATAATTAAAAAAAAAATTGGTTCCACGCAACAAAATGCGCGACATTTCATAAACGCCATGCATATATGATGTTTTTTAAATACCTTTGATTTTATGGCGTTTAGAAAATGTCATCCATTTAGTGGCGTTAAAAAACGCCATCGAATTAACACCGAAATATATAATAAAAAATTGCCGGATCCTCTAAGTTAACCTAGGCAAACCAATTAGCGGCCAATTCAAGCACCTTCCGTCTCTTCCAAATCCGCTCATTATCCTCCTTCGTTTTCTCTTCTTGAAATTCTCTATTGAAGTATGTTTCTTCTCGATTGGTCTCTCCTACATCCGTCGACGATTGTTCTTCGAGCAAGGTGAGACAATTTTGAATTCTAATTATGGTAATTTCATTCTTCTTCTTGGTCTATTTCTCCCTTTTATATAGAATTTCTGGCTTTTTTTATAGGGTTTCCAATGTTGGTTTATGTAGATTTTGATTGTTCCCATTGCTTCCCTCAACAATATTAGGATTGTTCTACCACCATCCAAACAATCAGAAGGGCTGAGAATATTGTAGATTATTGATAAAGGCTTCGATCTCTAGTATTTTTGAAGCATTATCCTCTGATCTTGCAAGTTGTATTTTTGTTGGCTTCAGGCTTTTAGAGCATTAGATGTAGATATTTAAGGTTGTATAGATGTTATTGATAGGTTTGTATAGATGAGCATCAGTTGAACTAAAACTATTGTACAAATTATATTTCTCTTCATACAAAGAAAAATAAACCAGCCGTAAAAGTTTTTGTGATATTGATATTGAACTGATGATTCTTTGTTTCTATGTTGGATTGAGTTGTAGCTAAATTAAAGTAATATTGTTATTAGATTTACTTGCTTGTATATGTTCTTAGCTTCAATTCTAAACAGACAAGGGACATCAGATCTCTTAATGAAAATATGATTGAATTGTCGAAAATAGGGATATCTCTGATGCACAATCCTATCATCAAAGATATTTGAGTAAGCTACTAAAATATTCTCCAAATACGGGCTATAATTATTATTCAATTCTTTGAACTCTTTACAGATTTCTTTTAGTTATTTAAGCAGCTACTACAAAATTCTCCAAAGGAAATTGTGCATGAGGCCAAACTTGGACCAAAATGCTATAGGGTTTATCTCAGTCATAGATCCAAAGATTGCTATAGAAGAAGTGTTGGTATAGGATTTATCTCCAAAATTCGAGTCAACTACTTGGACTAAAATGCTATAGGATTTATCTCCAAAATTCTGCAAAGGCAACTAGAACGGAGATGGACAAGTAGTGGCAACATGATTTATCTCAACCATAGCTCCAAAGGCAATTATGCATTGGGCCATACTTGGACCAAAATGCTTTAGGATTTCTATCGAAGAAGTATTGGTAGATTCCGTTTGATTTTATCGTTATGAGCCTGAATTTACAACCCTTGGTGAGGCACTTGGTAGTACAATTGTTTGGCCAATAAGATACATTGTGTTTGATGATCGAGTATGGGGAGACAAAGTCTTTATTTTGCTAAGGTAACGACAAATTTTCAAATGTACACCATTTTGTGTCATTGTGTTGCATCCTCTAAACAAGCTTATAATAGTCCGTTTGATGTAGTTTTTTTTTCTATTTTGTGCAGCTTTTTGAAGAAAATGGATATCATACATCACTAGAAGACAAATTGTGCTACAATCACATTTTGTGTTAGGAGTCTTGTTGAACTTGTTTTGTGAAATACAAGTAGCATTAACATATTGTAAAATGTTTCAATTTAGTTAGTTTATATATATATATATACTTTAGTAATGTTTATAATATCGGTTTTATATTATGATAACTGATATAGGTTTGAAGAAGCAAGTACATTAAAAACGACATTTGTCGTATTTTTGTAAAAAAAATATATCCGTAGAAATATGGCATTTTTAAAACACAATGGAACATAAGCTTTCCATGACGTTTTAAAAACGCCATGGAATAAGCTTTCCATGGCGTTTCAAAAACACCGTGGAAGGTATATTCCATGGTGTTTCAAAAACGCCATGGAAGATAAATTCTATGGTGTTTTGAAAACGCCATGGAAAGACTAACTTATATATCGACGTCCTCGCTTACAAGGGCGTTACGGTATGGCGTTTAAAAATGACATTATTAGTCTTTCATGGCGTTTGAAAAACGCCATGGAAGACCACCACCGCAACCGCAACGTTATCACCACTTCTTCCACCAATAACCTCTACCAGCTCCTCGCCACCACCGCTAGCCACCTTCGGTGCCGCCACCTTCCAACGATGCTCCTCTCGCCGAAACCCTAAATCACCGGTTTCTCCTTCACCGGAAACCATCACCACCCACTTCTCCCACCACTAGTCTCAATACCTTCACTGCCCCTAGTGATCCAACAACCACCGTCACCACCTCCCCACGCCACTATTATTCTCCACTGAAGCCTCTCGGTTTCTCCCTCTCCTCGCCGAAACCCGAAACACCCCCCCTCCACCACTAGTGCGCCACTAGTAGCCCCCACTACCCTATTCCGACAACGCCCAACCATCCTACACCTCCACCGGGCCACGCCCCCAATCCTAGTCCCCAACAACCACCACTTTCACCGCCTAAACCCTACCGGAAAACCTAACCCCTCAAACCCAAAAGAATAGTACCCAACCCTTAACCCGAGCCTGGTTCACCTCTCAAACCCGATCCTATAGTGAAACTCCTACACGAACCCCGTCCAACCACTAACAACCCGGTCTAGTGATCATCGAGCTGAACTCGGTTCAACAAACCCCGCAAGTTGAACCATCCCGGTTCGGTCAATTGTAAGTCGATTAAAAAAAAGATTTGAAGAGAGAGTGAGAGAGAGAGACTTTTGTGTTATTTGTTCTTGTTCGAAGATTTACAGGTCAAAGGTTGAAGATGTTATCCCGGAATATCTCAAGTGAAACTCCGCCCCTTTTTCTACCCACCCCGGCCTCTATCTCTAATTTGATCTTATTGTAAGTTTTTGTTTTTATTGAGAAAATAGACGAAAGTGGTTTTGCTTGCCCTTTATTAGCACCACTTAACACGCATGAATGGTGAAAATTATACCTAATAAGTTACTTCATTATCTTTAGTCGGTTGAATCATTAGTTTAGGTCATAACGGTTCTACATTAATTAAAGAACATATATAGTCTCTTTGATGTACCACTAGCTTATAATCAAAACAAATAAGTTTGTATAGGAGAAGTGATCACAATGGTCCTTTTAACGTCTTGAAGAAAGGCTAGTTTTGTTCTCATGCGTTATTGTAATATGTACATAACTAATCCCTAATATGAAACATAAAATAGTGTCATAACAAAAAACACTTATCTATTCATAAATCACTAATAAGAAAAGCTACACTACTAGTCGCCCTCAAGACCCATGTTATTAACATGTTGTGTAGATGTGGTAACACTTTAGTCAATATATATGTTATATTGGACAAGCGTTAATGTGCTCAATGATCGCTCTTTTATTCCAGACTTATTTCTTAACTAAGAATCTCATCTCCATGTTCTTTTTATCCTTAGAATACTTATCGCTCTTCAAGAAGAATACTGTTGTGGTTATCACAATAAATTGTCAACACCATAGCAATACAATCCCTAATTGTAAGCTTTGACAGAAAAATTCGCAGTCATAATGCGTGATTTGTATCCACAAAACATGCTACAAACTCATACTCCATAGTGGATGATGCAATAATGGACTACTTGACGATTATCCATGAGATCAATAACACCTCCAACTAACATGAACAAATAACTAATAAATTTTTTTAGAGTGTCCCTACATCCGTCAAAGTCTGATTCCGTGTACCCAACACTTAAAGGTGATCATTATACTTATATGTGAACATATGTTTCTTCTTTCCGCGTAAGTAACTCAACAATTTCTTTGCAGCTTTCTAATGATCAATGCCCTGATTATTTGATAGTGACCCAAGACTACAAAATAATGTATGGTACAAACTTGTGGATACCCTAAACTTCCTACAAGAGACACATAAGGATAATGTTTCATTCAATAATGCTCTAAATCATTTTAAGGTCATTGATTTAAGTTGAATTCGTCCCCTTTCTGAATTGGAACAACATCAAGATCACATTGCGCCATACCAAAATTCTCAAAAACCTTTGAGACATAGGTGTTTTGTGACTAATCTAAGATCTTACGAGATTTTTCATGGGATATAATGCTAATCACATAAGAAGCATCTCTCATATCTTTCATTTTAAATTTTTAAGCAAGAAAGTCCTTGGTATCCCCTAATAAACCAAGGTTACAACTCGCTATCAAGATGTCATCAACATACATAACCAATAGGAAATTTTACTCCCAATATCCTTGAGGTATATACATTGATCAACTGTATTTCCGTAGAACCCAAAGGCAACAATGGTATCACGAAACTAAGGTATCATTGTCTAGAATCTTTCATTAATCCAAATATCTATCTTTTGTAATATGTAGACCATATTTTCCTTCCCATATGTATAAAGTCTTCTAGTTGAGCCCTAAACCCCCATTCAGAAAACCATTTTCGTCCATTGATGTGATCTAAGTTAATAATGCCATAATGATTTTTGTAGAGAATCCTTATTGAAAACTAGAGAGATGGTTTCATTGTAGTTGGTATGTCCCCTTTATCTAATGAAAACACATTTAGCTAAAAGTTCTGACTTTATGTTGTTTGATATCACGAAGAGAGTTGTGCTTAGTCTTATAGACCTACTTACAACTGACTTTTTGATGTCCAATAAAAAATGACATCAATTCATTCACCGGAATCTTCACTTTTATGGCTTGTGAATACGTAGCCGGCTCTTTTTCCAGTCCCATATTAAATTCACATTTATTAGAAAACAAATAAAAAGAAGTGACTAGTGAAAAAAGTAAATGTTTCCATTTATCTCACCAGATGACATTGAAGGACATGTATAACCAAATGGTCCTCGATAATAAGCTATACATTATAAGGATTCTTTCTACACTCGGTTTGCAACAAGCCTAGTGAAGAAAATAATTGTGACAAAACACATAGAAAGTAGGATAGTTATTGTTAGCCTATACTCACGGATTGGTCACTTTCAATATTTATTATGTACCTTAGCTTCAATGCCTCCACACTTTGAACACCCTAAACCATTTTCTCCATTGTCTCGGTTCTGAAACAGTTCGTGTATCCTTATTCTCTTTCTTTGACGTACCAATCACAATCTGAACCAACTTTTCAATATCCTTCATTGAGCTTCCATTAGGGTTCTTGGCAGCCTCCTTCGCCTTCTTTTTAAAGGTTTGGATGTTCTCTCTTATTGTCTTCCCTTCATCCGTCAACACATTCTCCATTGCTTTCTCGAAACCCTCCTTAGTGAGTTTTCCTCCCTCAACTCTTACCCCAATTTTCCACACACTCTCTATGAACTTACTCGTCAACATTTGATCGCAAAAAAATGGCGTGCAAATCATCGGCACTCCACACACGATGCTCTCCAAAACGGAATTCCATCCACAATGTGTCACGAAAACCCCCACCGAAGGATGCCCCAACACTTGAAGTTGGGGCGTCCATGGAACAACTTTTCCTTTCCCTTTAATCGTTTCCATGAAACCTTCCGGAAGTAAATGCTCGCTCTCTTTTCTTAGAGACAATAAGAAGGGAACACCTTTTGCCACAACAGCATCGGCTATGGCCTTAATGTCATCTTTAGAGGGGGTGGTGGCTGTGCCGGAGCTGATGTATACAATAGAGCAATGGTTGTTGTCGTGTTGATCAAGCCATGCCATACAAGAATAGTCATCTATGCTGTTGTTTTGTGGGCATAGTGAAAATAGTTGGAAAGGACCCACGTTGAGGATGTCAGGGAGCTTCGACTTAAGGTCGTGGTTGATCATGGGTCGAGCTCTTGGAAGGAGTTGATTGAGACTGCCGCGGATTTTGGTATGTTGAGGCCCATGTTATGCAGCATTTGACATGTCGGAGAGGCTAGATCCCCTGACACAACTCCCTGTGGGAGGTCTTCGGCGAGTATGCTTGAGAATCCAGGGATGAGATCTGCAGATTCATGCTCTTTGCCTTTTATGCCTACGTTTTTACATAAACATCCACGTTAGTTTCATTTGAACTTACTATCTCAAACACATGGGAGTACAATTTAGAATAACAAGTCTAAGATGACACTTGCACATAAGGGTTTGAGATCTCATTCCCTTTAGAAACATCCTAGATAATCAAAAGTCGTCTTTTAACCAACCGTTATGATATCATGTTTTAGTTCATCAGACTACCAACTGCGATCTAGTATATAGCATAAATGTGCATTAGATACAAATTCACATGCATAAACTCAATGAAGTTACATTTCTCAACACCAAAGCATAACCCTAAACCGGATAAAGTTTCATTTGAGAACCCTTAAGTATGAAAGACACGAAACAAGCATATGGAAGCTTTGCACGCAATTAAAAAGAATCAAATATAACCCAACAACTAAAAACTTAACGTGGTTTCCTCAGATATGCAGCAAATTACCTTCAGTGCCGAATTTGGTACGAAACAGATGAGCAGAAGCATATGCAGATAGAGAAGGTGGGGCCGCAGTCCAAAAAGGGACCCACGACACACCCTTCTCCTCGGCAATCGTTTGACAAAACCACAACAAGGCATCGGAAACCACGCAACCAATCTGAACGCCAACCCGCGCCTCCGCTTCCTCAATGCTCCGCCGCAACGTCTCCGTCCCTCCTTCTAGGAAAGCGTCGACCTCACTGGCAGGAGTCCCCTCTGCCTCCGGCATCGGCATGGAATGGGGATGGATGTTGTCCGGGACGGTGGCGCCATCAGCGAACAGCTTGGCGTTGGAGGTGGCACTGCTGATGAAGGTGAACACTACGGAGGTGTCTCCGGGAGCCGAGGCGACGATGCGGCGGCTCAGTTGGAGGAGAGTCGCTGGGTGGGTCCCGAATGGGTACGCGCATATTGCCACGTGGCGCATTGGTTGCTGCACCTCCTCTGTCGACGACATTTCGGTTACTTTTTTTACTAATTTTGAAATGGGAAGAAAGTGAGAGATGACAAAAATGGGAATCACAATTTGGATATAAGGGAGTTGCCGGATTTTGCGCTTCAAATGTTTGGTTTTGCGTCGAGTTATTTTCCGAAAGGATTGGAATTGGGGCTTTCAATCCAAAATTAAGTAATGTAAGATGCCGATTTTTATGAAATGCATTTCAAATGCTAAGGTGTAAAGTGTATTACGATATTATTCTCCTTAATATCCTCCCCTACATATTTAGTCATATACTTTATAAGGAGTTGTAAAAATTGAACTGATTTTTTTATTTATCATCGTAAATAAAATTTTAATATAAATAAATAATAGTTTAATATATCTTGTGATATAAAATAAAAAATAAATAAATATAAAAATTAAGAAATTATAATTAAGTAATATTAAGATATATAAATAAAAGATTTTAACATTAATTAAAATTACATTGTTTGTCATGTGTATATATATAAATAGTTTTGAATAGAAAAATTAACCATTAGAAGAAGAAGAAAAAAAAGTGAAATTTTACTAGTTTGTCATCAAAAAATTGAAATAAAAAAAATGTATAATTCAAGAATATTATACAATATATATAATATCTAACATTTAGTTATAATAATACAAAAATAAGTATTTGACTTAATATAAGATTATTAAAGGTTGTAATTAAGGAATATGCAAGTTAAATTTGAAAATAATATGCGAGAATCAAAGTTATCCAAATATACGGTTTATTTATAGAATGACACGTGGAAATATCCTATGTGGCTTAATATGGTGACGTCAAGTGGCAAAATCCGATGTGGCTTAACGTAATGACGACACGTGGACATATTCACTTCTGTTTTAGTATTATATTGTAGATGTTATTCATGTATCTCTTCTTCTTTTTCTGGCACTCAACTTGTTTCTATCCGTTTGTTTTTAGCCGGTTAAATTTAATGTGGTTTTATTTATTCTAAGTGATATAAATTAAAGATATTTTATGGGAAAAAAAATCCCTTTAGTAACTTTTCTATAAACAAACAAAAAATATTGTTATAAAAAAAATTAAAATAAGGTGTTATATACAAATAAAATGTTTGTACACAAGGAATAATCAAAAGTTTTTCATTCACAACCCTATCTTTCATTGTATCAAAGCGAGGTTCGATCCCTTTTGTGTCCTGACTTATCTGGTCTATAAGCCTTAAGATTTTAATCACGTACATGTACAATGTTAATTCGTATGATTGACTAGCAAATCTTAATGTATGTCGTCAAGTGTCAACCGAGTCTAGTGATTATACTTGAAGATTGTGTGAATGATGAAAGTTTTCACATCGATAATTAAAGGGTTACAGACTTAGTATATAAGGTTGGTGAGTTACTAGGATGAACCTTTGGACTTACTCTCTCTTTGACATTTATTATCCTTTCTTTCTCAAAGAAGACAACATTGGTGGCGGACGAAGTGACAACAATTAACTTTCTTATCGTTCAGCCGGACCGAAACCTTAAATATCATTGTCTAAATAACAATTCAATAATGATCAATCTTGTAATTTTCTTTTCTTTTAGTAACAATTATTCTGAAGCAATATAATGTGACATTCTGTACATCAATTCGAGTATCAACCTTTACAATGTTTATGAGGTCAATTCAATATATATGCCTGTCTGACCAGTGTAAATATGAAAGAACAGAAACAGCTTTGTTACTACTGACACAGAGCAAGCAAATCTGTATCCATACTTTATTGTTGCAAAAAAAATATGAAATCTTTCTGTTCAATTCGAAACAATCTTCGCATCGTTTCTTGCAGAAGATGAGGAAAATTTGAAACGTATATGCTTGCTGCTATGATGATGAATATCCACGATGATCTGTGCTCTCTATCGACCTTAAGCTGCATTCCATTACATATAATCAGCATATATAATCAAATTGAACAGAGAGTTTATAATTTTATGTGCAGGAATAGCTCTTACCTTTTATCTTGCGTTTGAGTGTTAATGCCGCTGTCATCCTTGGAAATTCTTCGCGTCAATGGCTGCCATGTTTTTACCAGCAAATTTGACAAGCTTTTGCAGAACTGTTTCACAAATGTTGAATATTTAACTCTACTGTATTCAAGATTGAAGTTGAATTACATTTTTTTTTTTTTTTCTTAATACCTCTTGGTACATTTTTAACTCTCCATTAGATTTCGATAGTTCCACCACACAATCTGTCGGAGATACTTCGATCACCTGAAAAGATTCCACTGAATCTTGTAAATTCTAAGATTCATCAAATGATTACTGTATTTTATCATATGCAAAATTTACCTGTGCTAATAAATTAACAGATGACCTAGATGCTTTCATTTTCTGAAGTGGATGCATCTTGATCTGAAATATATTCCAACACAAAACCATCAGACAAGAATCTCTTTTAGCAAATAATGGTTTAAGTAAAGTTTTTACCTTGGAATTGTTTATTCTTTCAACAAAAAAGCTTGAGCCTTTAGCTGCAGCCTCTATTTTCTCTATTGTTTCAGTAATTGTGTGTTTGGATCCCAACATTACCCTCTTTTTGTCTTCCTCCTATATTCAAAAGGTTAATCGGTTTATTAGATATCAGTGTAGCTAATATTTGATATCTAGATATCAATACCAAACAGGCCCTTAGATTATCTGCATGATGCTCTTTTTATGAACAATATACCTTCTCTTCGAATAAACCCGACAAGTTTAGGTCTTGTGACATTGCTATTAGTTGAAAGGCATTAATGAAACCGGGTGATTGAGATTCTGTCTTGTCTGTCATTGTATCCTGCATTTTATTTTCAAACAATTAGATCAATATATTAATCTTCCTTATAAGAAAATCATTTGTTATATATATATACCTCAATGGAAACTGAAGTTGCTTGATCATCTGAGTCAGTATCTTCAACAAAATCTACTCCAATTGCTGCCTCATAATCAACTTGAAACCATTCATCTTCTATAATTTCCGGTATGGTAATTCTCTGCAAAGAAAAAAAAGGGACTTTTGTTGGTTACCTTAATAATATATTTATTTTGTAAGTTACATTTTAATTAAAAACAATACCTTTTTTGGATTAACCTCAAATATTCTTGAGAGAAGCCTCTTTGGTCCTTCACTAAACCATTGTGGGCATGTGAATTCTCCCTCCAAAATCTTAATTTAAGAAATAAAAAAACTCAGAAAATATTCAGCTTTAGACAAATTCTGGTTCTTGTAAAAATTGTTACCTTTTTATATAGTTTTGCTAGACTTAGGTCATTGAATGGAAGGTAGCCGCTCAGTATTTCGTATAAGATGACACCACAAGCCCATACATCCGCTGCTGCCCCCTCGTATCCTTTATTCCTAATAAGCTGTTTCATCAATAATTTCAATATAAATGTTATTTAAATTATCCCACGTCGATTATAAAGATATATATATTTTGTTTGTTCTTACCTCGGGTGCTACATAGCAAGGAGAACCACATGCTGTTGTTAACAATCTCTCAGGCTGTGACTGTGATGATTTTTTTTCAAAAAGAGCAAAACTTAGATTAATTTTATGAATACATAATTTATAATATGAAGCAGAAAACAATTGTGAGCAATTACCTGAGTCAATGCACTGAGGCCAAAATCTGAAATCTTTAGATTTCCTTTGCTGTCAAGCAATAGATTCTGTGGCTGTAAGTAAGAAATCCCAATCATATTAACTTTGTTCATAATTCCATATTTTAAAAAAAAAAAAGAAATTGTGGTTATATGATGTTTATTTACCTTTAGATCTCTATGATATACTCCTCTACAATGGCAATACTCTACTGCATCAATTAGCTGTTGGAAAAGTTTTCTTGCATCTTTTTCCTCCAGCTTTTTTGCATATGACTGCTTAGACCAATAAGTAAGATCAGATTTCGAGAAAGAAGATGATATTAAGATATTTATAAAATGCTAACCAATTTATCAGAGAGCTGCCCTCCTGATACATACTCCATTACTATGTGAATCTTCGTTTTTGTGCCGAGAACCTAAATTAATGAAAAAATGATTTTTGAGAAGACTAATGAATCATAATGCAAGAAAAATAAAGAAGTGAGTATCAAAATACCTCATATATCTTAACAATGTTAGGATGATTCAATAGCTTCATTGTTTTGATCTCTCTTTGAACCTAAAACAACAAAATACATTAAAAAGGAGCCTTTGACTAAAAAAATAATAATAATAAGAAAATAAGAAGTAAATTACAAGTTTGGTATTTGAAGATAGATCTGAGATTTTTTATCCATGAAAAGACTCTCAAATCTAACTTTCAATATCATTTACAATTCAATTCAAGTACCTGATGCATGAGCATATTCTGAATGACCATATCCTTGTCAATAATCTTAACAGCCACTTGTTGGCCATTGATGGTGTTCTTGGCGAGCTTCACCTTGGCAAAGGTTCCTTCTCCGATTGTCTGTCCGAGCTGATACTTTCCTATATTCCCGCTGTACTTCATTTTTAGGAAGATCGAGATTGTTGATGAACTAATGATAAATTAAATTATATAGACAGATATTATGAGAAACTCCCAAAAAAAAAAGAGAGAGTAACATGATACGAGAAGATTGAGTTTGATTATATATTGATACGTTGGAGGATTTAATGATAGATAATAGAATGGTATATGATTGTGAGAAGGGCAGATGAGGCTAGTCGTTGGCCTTTTGAATGGAAGGTTTAATTTAAGCACTTAACTCCCACCACTTGTTTTTTTTTTTTTTCCGGCCGACCCACACAGACTTTCTCTTACTGCTCTTTTTCATCCATTTTAAATTTTTTATTAAATTAAATTAAATTATTTCATCGTGTTTTGGTGTTCGTGATTCACGTTGCATTATTAACCACTAAATTACTGCCACGTTGCATTTTCCTCTCATATGGGAGGCTGTATGATCGAGTCTCTACTTTTTATTTTTATTCAGACTTATTGCACCTTTTTAATTGTTACATCAGTATATCAATCTGATATGCCTCTTTTAACAAAATTTTGTCTTCTCATATTTGTGGTTTTATTAAGAAACTAGTATAATTTATGTGTTTTGCACGAGACTTTCAATACATTTTCTTATAATTATATTTTAAATATTATAATTAAAAAAAAGTATATTTCTATATGGTTAATTATAAATGTAATATATTGTAATTTTTTCGTTAATTAAAAATTAAGTTTCGAAATAAAATCTATCCAATCAATTATACACAAAATTAAAATTAAGATGTATTTAGAAGGTCAAAAAATTCAATTAGTTAGATATTACCTTTTTAGATTTGTAGTTTTGTTAATTTCCTCTTAACTTATATGATAAAAATAACTAAAATATAGTCAATAAAAGAGATATTGTAGTCATTAAAAAGATATAAGGAATAAAAAATAATAATAAATAGTAAAATATAAATGTGACAAAATGACACATGTAATACGATTTATAATATTTGTCTATATAATGTTTGGTAATAGGGTAATCTATATATACATACTAAAATTCCCTCTTTATCTTCTTTATACCATAGAATATAATAACATTATGATGATGTATACCAAATTTCCTCTTTAGCTGCTTTTATTAATGTCGTGAATTTTGTCTCTATGGTAGGCAAAGTAACCGTGGGTTGTAAGGTTGCCTTCCAACTAACAACCCAATATTAAAAACATAACCGGTCAAAGATCTTCTAGTATTACCATTTCTTGTCTAATCAGAATCAGATTACCCTATTACCAAACATTGTGTATCATTCCAAAAAAAGAGCCTAATGTCATATAGACCTTGAAGGTACCGAAATATCCTCTTCGCAACTTGCGTTGCTAGTGTTTTTCCTGGTTTCTCCATGAACCTGATGACGACACTTAACAACTTGCGTTAGAACTGGTGATAACATGTTTTTATGTTATCTTTTGTATGTAGAGTTGTTTTCATGTGTTTTTAGTAGAATTTCATGCGTTTTTTAGTAGAATTGCATGTGTTTAGGCATTTACTTCGATTTTTTGCTAGAGCTTATTTGCATCAAAGAATGTCTACTCATGTTTGTCTCTTGTGCTTAGGTGATTATAGGTCAAAATGGAGCTTATTTTCCTTCTTCCCTTATTTTCCTTGTCTCTTGCATCCACTTGTATATAGAGATGCTTGACCATCCCTACCTACACCACTTTCATTCACCTTGTGGCATAGTACGTTCTCTTGTATGAAGGGCATACATAACGTCTTCCAAAATAATAGTATCTTTTTCAACAACAAATGACTGAACAAAATTTTCATATGACGACGAAATAGATACCAACAAAATCGACGCAACATCCTCATCCTCAATGTTAACATCAATATTACGCAAATCTAGAAGAATTGTGTTCAAGTGATCTAAGTGCTCACGAAGTTGCGTACCTTCTTGCATTAGCAAGCTGAACAAACGTTGATTCAGAAGCAACTTGTTGGTGATAGACTTCTTCATGCAGAGGCTCTCCAACTTCAAACACAGTTGGGATACGGTATCCTAATCCGAAACCTCACGTAAGATATCATCTGTGAGACACAACATGATAGTTGAATGGATCTTATCCTCTTGAGTGGCCATCTCGGTAGCATCGCCATTTTCCTTATCAGATTCCTTCCTTGAAAACGGCCCCATAAGCCGTGTTGTTTCAGTAACGCTTGCAACTTGACTTGCCACATACTGAAATCGTTCCTCCTTGTAAAATTGTCGATCTTTGTGTTGAAAGAAGACATCTTTCTCCCATTTTACAATAAAGAAAATAACTCAAACCTCTTATACCAATTTGTTGTGCATAATTACAAAGAAAGAACATAATTCAACAAACAAGAAAGAGAACACACAAAATTATAGTGGTTCACCCAATAATGGTTACATCCACTTTCTAAAGAGATTTTATATAGGAGTTTCAGAATATAAATGAGAGAATGAATGAAATAATAAGAGATAAAGGAAATCCTAAAATATATAGGAACTAAACTCTTGGTTTGTACTTAAACGTCAAGTATAGACTGAATCAAATAGAAAAGGCTCAAATAAAAAAATAAGTCTAATTTGAGGCATGTCAACACAAATATTGCATAAAATTTGGTGTGCACATGATACATATATTTATATTGGACATATAATATACTTTGGTATGAGCTTGTAAAAATGAAGTGGGCTTCATAAATAAAATAATACTTTCGGGGTAAAATTTTCAATATTCACGGAAATACTACATGTGAAACAAAATTTACATATGATTTTGACACGAATAACCAATTCACTTATACAGAATTACAAGAGTATTTTAAATAAATTCTTGTAGGTAACCCAAATTATAATCTAGAGTATCATTTGAAAATTTACATATGATTTTGTTCATATTTTTTGTACTACATGTCTATTTATATTTTTTTTACGTTAGTTATTTATTTATATATATCACTGTTTTTTTTATAAGCTACACGTTCATTTTTCAGGATAAACATTTAGTTTTAAAATATTAAAAAAAAAATCGTTATTGAATTAAAACTTAAATAAGCTATATATAATATATGCATAATTTTGAGTGCACTAACGAATTAGATATGATTTTTATTATTTTTTCTATATTTGTACGTTCGTATTGATTTTCAGTGCACCAACGAATTAGATATATATCACATGGTAACCATGCATGGACCGCATGACATAACTACAGCTATATATCTTGTAGTGCAGACACGTGAAAGCCGAATATGTAAAACAGTAACAAAATAATTTATTAAGAAGTGAATATACTTTGGAAAGTGATATTTGATTTTCTTAATAAATTATTGAATAAACAAATAAATTTATTTCCCTTCATTTGACTCGTTCATATTGAAATCAGTACATGGTATAAATAAGGGGCAAGTGCAAGTGTGCAATCTGTTCACGACTTCAGAAGTCAAAGGATTTCATGATTTTACATAAACATTCGAAATATGACAATCAATTTTTTCAATGTTGCCAAATCGTGGATATTTTCTTGTTAATATATAGGTTAATTAAGTAATGCGTTTGGGTTTAATCCCTCGGAAAGACATAATCCACATTAACTCGCACATTAACTCGCAGAACAATTACATAGACGATGGACTCAAATTCGCTTAACAATGATCAATTTAAGTGGATGACTTCAATATACGAGGACATAATAATGGGTCAAGGGAGTACCATAATGAAGGAGGAGTCGGAAAGCACGGACGAGCGCGAGTAGATGGTCAACAAGGAGACAACCGAGTGATTTTGAGCACATAAGTATAAATCTATTGTTTTCTTAGTCTAGTCTTTCAACTATGGATAATTTATATCCCTTTTAATATAAATACACTATTTATCGTGAATTGTCAACTCTATAACGTTTTGATATGATTTATATTTCTTTGAATATATGTCTTTATTCACGTGTTATAGTAGTTTATGATTTGTCGAGGGTAAGATGTGAAAATTGTTCATAAATATACTTGTATTTTATTTCAAAATGTTGATGGCAAGATGCCAATGATATATGCATAGTTTATACTTTCACTATCCTACAAGTTTTGAGATCAAAGTAGAGTTACGTGTGTATGTACGTATGTGCAATACCTCGTCAATAATTTTAGTTTTTAAATTATAGATTTGGTTTTTAATGAATATATATATACCTATTATTAAAAATAATTTTGTTCTTAATTAATAAATCAGACGCTCCACTAAATAGTTGTGAGGCATATGACCTTGTTAAGTCCAAATTTATTTTTTATATCATGTAGAAGGCCATATATTTTAATTTATTTTGAAGACTAATATTATCAAGTTCGGTAAAAATTTACCTTACTTTGTAATATATCGGTATATGGTATGAAATCCCTTTCGATTATATAAAAAAAACACTAAAATTCTACTTTCATTAACTTCTTTCATCGATTTTATTTCATATACAATATACGTTTGGAGGTGATTATTATAATTGGAAATTAAAGAAGTATAAAGTAATGTTATTTAAACAACATACAACTTTGATGTGACACGTTATTATTTTAGTATTAGTACTCAAATTCGATTTAATATCGAATTACTTACATTCGATCTAGGGTTGATCTATTTGAATGGAAAGGAATATCTAGCATGATTAATAAAGTCAAACAAACAAAGGTATAAGTTACAATAATTGTATATGTAGGAATAATTAATTATTCCTATAATAATAATAACAACAACAACAATAATAATAATAATAATAATAATAATAATAATAATAATAATAATAATAATAATAATAATAATAGTTGTAATTGAAAAGAAAAAACTAATATACAATTTTGATTGGACTTGATCAGGGGAAAATTACACTGATTGAAAGAAGCAAAATCCAAATATATATCTTGCATGAGGTCCAAGTTCGAGTTGGAGAGAATGATTGCAGATAGTTGGTATCCATAAGATTTTGAATGGCTTACATATACAAATAGATTTATACATATTCCAAAGAGACAAAGGGCTGTCATGGGTAGTTCATAACCAGTGGGGGTGTTACCTTCGGAAGTAACATTACAACTAATAATTCCTCATTATTGGAATGGTCGTATTCATATACTCAGTCTTTGCGTAACCAAATAGGGGTATGTCTTTCGGATAAGTTTTAGGTAAAAAAAAATTCGATTTTAGATAGTTTTGAGTATTTCTATTATAAATGTCCATTGTAAATGTATGAAGTGAAGTAATTTTTGCCATGTATCAAGAACAGAATAATTTAAAGATTTATATGTCAATTAATTGTTTATTCTATAATTATTTTAAAATAATTTTCTTAACTCTTAATTCACAAAAAAAGATCTTTTAAAATAATACTAATTTTAATTAAAATTTGATTTTTTTTTAATTAGCTATATTAAAAAAATATGTTATGTTAATTTAGCCAAGATAATTCATAATATGATTTTGAACAATATTATTTAGGTTGTGCAAACGGTCCGAACGGTTACACTTTTGCAAATAATAGCCCATGAATTGGACTTAAATATTACGGTTTAGGATTGTACCAATATATTAGGTTTAGGACCGGACCGGATCCGATAATGACGGTCTAGGACCGGACCATAATTTTCAGTCCGGTATGGATCTAAGCAACCCTAAGAATATTAGTTTAAAGAATTAAGAATTCTGTTTTTTTTAATCTTCATGAAATATAAACAATTATTTAATCATTTTTTTTTGAAAAAAAAAAGCATAAAATACGGATATTTAACTAGTACTATATTAAAGTAGAGGTTTTCATGCTCATTTGTTACAAGTCCGCGTAACTAGTTTCAAAATTACTCAACCAATTCAAGAATATGGAGAGTAGGCATCCTCCTTTACCTTAGTATGTAGGCCTTTGTTTGGTAAGCACCCTTCCTCTCCTTCCCTTCTATGTTATGCAAGCCTGGGATGATCATGGATGTCTTAAACCTTTCCATAATCACACAAGAACTCCCGAGAATCGAACTCTAAACCTTCAGTTTCCAAGCACCCATATTTCCAGTTTTCTAGTTATCAAGCAACCAACTTCGGAGCTATATTTAAGTATGATAAATTTACCTTTAACGGTTAGATTTTTGAAATGTTATAGTTGGTATATGGTAGTTTATTATGTTTGAATTTGGTAGAAATCTAACGGTTGGGTTGAAAGTTATAACTTGTGAAAGTTAGGAAGAAATTTGTTTTGGATGAGAAAATAGCCCATATTTTTCTAAATATAGAATTGTGGTTGTGAAGGGTAACTTTGTGAATTTGTGTAGGATTTTTGGAGAAGAGTTTGTGTGTTTAGTTTCCTCTACCTTAGAGTAAGCATGGCCTAGTATTCTTATTATTTTTCTTGTAATTTTTAGAATTTGTTTGAAGGTATATATCTAAGGTCAAAGTAATGTACTTAACTAGTTTGTTTGTAAAGGTTTTTTTAAGGTTTCTTAGTGAGTTTGAAAGCTCGGAACACTTTCAACCTCATTAGGGATCGTTTAGCGTTTATAACATGTTGATGGACTATATTTGGAGGTTTAGAGACTTTTTAGACCCTTTGATAATTTAAAGAGAAGTTAGGGATAAAACCGTCATTTCCTTAAAGTTAGGGTTAATTGTGTAATTTCTTCCTGAGAAGTTCTTCCTACTATGTTAGTGTCCTAGAAGCTTCTAGAAGATCGATATGTGTTGTTGATATGTTTCCCGTTATGACCGGGCTTTTGAGGTCATATACGTGCAAACCGAGTTTTAGCAATAGTCGAGATTCGGATCGGTTCAGGTAAGTCTTACAGACTTACTTAGCTAGCTCTTCTTGTATTAGCGTGTGTTGCTATAGTGGTGCATGTTGGGTGATTTATAATTATAACTTGATTAGGACGTCGTTACCTTTTTATTAGACTCAAGTGTATGAATAACGGGTCGTGGCATCACTGCGCAGCTCTGCCACGAGACTGAGAGGTTCTCTGCAACCAGTCCATATTGGTATATGGTGAGATGCATGGGATCCACTCCGGTTGGTATACGGGGAAAAATGCAAAGGTCGGGAGACCTTCATGCCACAAAATAAGTTGAACAAATAGGATTGAATTACCTAAATAAAGATAATAATACGGTTTGAGTTTGAGAATGTTGATGTGTTTGATTTCCACGTTTAACTTAAATTAAACGGTTTGTTTTGGCTTGAAACCTGCTTTCATAATGGAACCCAAATGCAAAATTGTGTGGAACCTTAATTTCGGAACTCACATGCGAAATTGGGATTACGGATAAAGAAAATATATTAATATCCCCGAATTTTTATTAATAGTTAAAAATTTAATCATATCCCTATTTTGTAACCGAAGTGTGTAATTAGTGTCCAATTAATTTAGTACTAGGGGTGCGAATCTAAAATTGAGTTCAATTGAGCCCGTACTTGAGTTCCAATATGAAATTGGTTTAATTGATTCCACAATTGGACCCGAAACCGAAATTTAGTTTAAGCAATTCCGCACTTTAGCCCAAAACTGAATTTTTATCTATTTTATTATTTTATTTGTTTTATTTATTTTAAAATTTCAGATTTGATTCCTCATCCGAAATATATATATATATATATATATTCCTTTATTTTGAGTACTTTTGCATGCCCGGAACGGATCCCAATTATTTGGCACCATCAGCAATTTCAGGTCAAACTAAAATCATTTCTGAATTTTTATTTTATTTTTTAAAAAAAAAAAAAGCATACACGTAGATCAATTGAGATAATAAGAAACAAATATACACTTAGAGAAAGCAAAACAAATTGATAAATATCTCAAAAGCAAAGCCGGATGTAATTATAACAACCAAATTATAGCAACGAAGAATACAGGTCATAAATAATGACATTCATCTTCGATGTTTCCTCTCCGGTGGATGACTAATGAGAACCTAACATATTTGTAAATGGCACAATTTATACCTCCCTTCCTCATTTAGTTAGTCCAACCATTCGGATGGCGGGATGGGCTCCACTCAAATTGAATGCCAATTCTTGTACTAAAGTTAAGTTAATTTCATTGCCTATAAAAGTGTAAACTGAAAATGCAAAGAATGAAAAATGCTTATGATAGAACACACCTACCTCACGCATTGCTCATTTGACAAGACCAGACAATGGTTTGGGTAGTAAGCCAAACGGAAGTCTGTACAAAGACGTCGTAAAAAAGATATGAATAAAACAAAGAAGTGTATAACAAATAGAATTGCAAGACATAAAAACTTGTCAAGATGGCACACCAGGAACGAAAGAATCTGGAAGGATAAAGTTGACATCGAGACACTCAAGAATATGTCAGAAAAATCTAGATCGAGAGACCCGGAAGAACCAGAAAAGTAAGGACAAGTTAGACATTGGAAGAAGTTTCAATAATCGTGTAGCAGCTGGCAGGAAGATCCAGATGGAGGCGGATCAGCTGGGAAGACGACATAGCGTCTAAAATTTGATGAAAACCTAAAAGAAAGTTCTAGACTTTATAGGATAAGATCGAGTCGGGCCTAGATTTCAAAACCTTCCCATAAAGGAGGTGGTCATGGTTAAAACTGATGGAAAACACCCCTCATTTGCATCATCCATCATAATCCACTCAAAAATTATCTTGTAAAGCTCTTTTTTTTTTTGTAAAGTTCTCGTTAAGTAAAATAAATGTAAGGTTTCCAGACAAGTCTCGAAGTACTGCCTAATCATCTAGATGAAGCGCTCATAGTCAAGCATCAAGGACTAAGGTTGATCTTAACTATTCTGAGACAACAATATAGTTACGAGCCGAAATGTCCGAGTAGTAGAATAACTTGGATCATGACAGCTGGTATCAGAGCAAAGTTCGAACGAACATCTTGTTTGAGCGTCAAGCACTTACAAGTGTCCGAGTAGTAGAATAATTGCTTGACCTATATAATTCATCGGTTTTGACAATGTTTTTAATATCAATCGATTTATTGCCTACAGATAATAACACATATCCTTAATAATATCCCTAACAGAAATATATATATTTACCTAAAAATAACAATTTAATTAAAATAATATAAAATATAAAAGGATGAAATAAACCAAATCGAATCAAGACCCGTTCAAGGGAGGTGATGAGCAGACCGATTAAAAAGAATAAGTAGGTGGGAACTTGGGCTGGGAGTCTGGCTGATGGATCTTTGGGCTGCTAGTACTTGGGCCCAAGAGACAAATTGGGCCGAAAGCATTGGAGAAGCTGTTGTGGCGCGCTTGGGCCGGCCCATGAAGTAGGAGCAGGGAGCCGCGGGCCTTCATCACTTGGGCTTCTGAACTGGGCTCTACTTCTATTTGGGCTTGAGATGTTCTTTTAATTTTTTTCTTTTTCGGTAGTACTTGGCTCGTTATCTCACTTGCTTCATCTTCATGGAGTTTCTTCGTACACCATCTTGGTTATCCATTGTGTTCTCCTTCAGCTCTTTTCTTCTCATGTTTTGGTTATTATATTGTCCTCTTGACGTTGTCTCCGTCTTCCGTTTTTGCGGCCTCTCGATTCACCGTTTTTTCACGATGATCGAGTCACTTACCTTGTTCCTAAAAAAATATGGCTACTTCTTGTTTTTGATTAGCAACACCATACGTTACATTTCTTCATCAAATGAAGTTTAAAATAATGAACATAACTACATAATCTCCGGGATAAGATTGTTTATCACAATGATTTACTTCTCCAACATAATCTGATTTTTATGAAAAAAAATAATATTATTTATTTACTTCTTCATTATATAGAATTCTATAATTAAGGTTATTATAATTAAAGCATCATCTTATAGACTTTTTACGTGTAGTTTACTATAGTTTTTTTAAATTACGTTAGTGTATGATCTACACAAACGATTAAAGTCATCGAACGTAACTCCCTCGTGCATTTCTTTTTTCGTCTGGATTTAAACTCTTTTGCATTCAAAAAAATAGGGGTGTAAAACGAGTCGAACAAGCCGTGCATTGTCATGCTTAATATCGGTTCGTTTATAAATGAGTCGAATTTTAATCGAGCCTGTTTTTATACGAGTTTTAAAATATGTTCATATTCAGCTCGTTTAGAAAACTAGCGAGCTTAAGCCAGACTTTTAACGAGCCGAGTACGAGTGATTTGTTTTTTTAGACTTTAGCCCTACACACAAATACTCATATATTTAAAATATGTTTATATTCGATTCGTTTAGAAAATAAACGAGCTTAAACCGAACTTTTAACGAGCCGAACTTGATCCACCAAGTAACTTGTTTCATTTGCCCTGCACACAAATACTCTTATAAGTGACGATGAATAGCTCGGGTAATTTGATCTGAATTGTCATCAATAAGTTGAAAATGAAATTGAAGTTGACAAAATAGTCAGAAAATGTAGCAGGTGAAAGAAAGTGGGGGCCACGTCACCAATTTGAGGATGAGGTCGGCGTCGGCACAGTCCACTCAGTAGTGACCCGTTGACAACTATTTGATTTTAATATAATATAATAGCATTATCATGATAAATTTATAATGCATATTATTATTAACCCGCCACTCCAGCTCTATATAAATATACAAAACCTACACATATGGCTGTTGTGCTTCCACGTGTCCACTAATACTTTCTTCTTTTTTTTTCTTTTTTTTTGGTAATGGTAAATTCGGAGACCACCCGATTTGCTCGGTTTTGTCGCTCTACGTCCGGATCGGGTAGAAAGTCGTGACCCATTGCTGGGGATACCCTCCCAATATCAATTTTTTCATATATGTCGTCAGGAGGATTCGAACTCGAATCTCCAAGCTAAACACTTAAGGAGCCTAGCACCACATCCCACTAGACCAACTGAGTATTGGTACTAATGCTCCATTTCTGACCCGTCAGGCCGTCGCTACCCCAAACCCAATCACCATTCAAACTCTTTTTATTTATTCGTCTATATTGGTAAAAAAATTTCGTGGCGACTTACAAAAATCACGAATCCAACAAATTTTGATATGAGCATACTTGTTCTTACATTTTGATGTGAAAGTAGAAAATTTTAATGTAATTAAGATCGTCATTCCCAAAAATTTACCGATGGTGAAGGCAATTATTTGTGCTAGAGATGAGATGGTTGTCCTAACCACTGAGGAGAAACCTTTGAAGGAGATACTTGGTTCATGTCAGGGTGAGAGATTCCGAGTAGTTGAGGCATATGAGATGCTTAGACGCGGGGGTGAGGAGGTGGATTGGTTCAGAGTTGTGTGGGATCTGGGCAATACGCCAAAACACTGTGTTATCCTATGGATGACAAATATTTGCCAGTTATCCTATGATCCTACATATGTTTGGTGCATAAGTGAGAGTAATTCTCATGACCACTTGATACTTGGTTGTACACATTCACGTGAGGTTTGGAGATAGGTTGGTGCGGACTTTGGTATCCCAAGAGATATTACCACCAGATCAGAGGTTTTGAATTGGCTTACTCACATTGCACATGACAGGGGTTGGACGAGTAGATCTAGGATGTACGCGTTTTCTGCCACGGTCTACTATCTTTGGTATTTAAAGAATGCATTGATATTTGATCAAAACATAATACAGATTGATATTCTCGTACGATTAAATAAGACCCACGTCTATACCTTGTTACATGAGGTTTTTCCTGCAGGAGCTAGAGATAGGATTACCTCACAGTAGTAAGTCTTTTCCGGAGTTGTATTTTGTTCCATACTTTGATGTATTGGTTTTTGATATATGTATCGGGCTTGGCTTAGTTCCCTGATGGAATTGCTGAAGGTGAACTGACTATTGTGCCGAGGTTTGGGCGGTTATTTGGCTTGTGAGTGTTGTTGTCTGCTGATGGCTTTGCCGAAGGTGGACAAACCTCATAACCTCCGTCGGCTTGGTTGTACTCTCGTTTCCTTATGCTTCAGGCTAGTTGGTATGTTCAGGAGGATTGCATGCCTCTCTAGAATACTCTATATGAGTTACTCAACCATATACATCATGTCGTAGGCATGCACATATACTTTGTTACTTAGTGTAACTGGATCTTAATGGGCCTAGTTATACTCTTTTCACTTTTTTCTATGAATTTACCTTTACCTAAAAAAAACAACATTATTGTTACTTTGGAAAAACTTTCACATCAAAATACCATTTACTCCAAGAAACTAGGGTCACCGAGCATCCCTTCTCTCCTAATTTCTTGTAAAAAAACGTTTAAATGATAGTTAACTTCTAGAACATTAGAGGGATGAGTCGGAATAGCCTCTGAACAAACATCGATGCGGTTTGTAAAATCCACAAGATCAACATTTTCGCCCTTGCACAAACAAAAAATGAAAATCCACTTGACAACCGATTATGGAGGGCATCAAGCTTTGACAACATAATTTATTGCCCTGCTACTTGTAGGGTTGGTGGATCATGTCTCCCTTGAAAAGCTTACCAACTAAGAAATCAAACGATAAGTTTCAAATATAAAAATGACAAAAATTGCTTGCTTCGAATTTGCTTGCCACAATTCGAATAACAAAATGAATATGATTTTCAGCTATTACCCCCCCCCCCCCCCCCCCCACCACCACACACACACAAGAAGCTTCAGAAAAATCTGTATGGGATTCCATCTCAGAATTCATCAATGGTTCTAGTCTCCCTTGGTTTTTGATTGGAGATCTAAACGAAATACAACAACACTTTGAAAAACTAAGAGGAGCACCAATAAACACCGACATATTCAACAAATTAGTTAACTTTAAAATTTATGTAATTTGGGGGATGTTCCAAATTCTGGTATTCTATAATCGTACCCAAATTTTAAATTAAATTACCCTTGAAATTATGGCGACAACGAATTACACTCCACGACCCTTTAAATTCGAAATGACGTGGACTAAACTAAAGGCTTTCGAGAACATTGCGAAACAAACTTGGCGTTTCAAATTTGCAGGATAATAAATGTATAACCTTTTTTTAAAAAAAACATAGCTTCTAAAAAAACATTGCTTCTAAAAAACAAGGCAAAAGTGTGGAGCAAATCAAATTTCGGTAATATTTTCAAACAAATAAAAGAAGTTGAAATGAAACTCCAAGAAATTCAAGACTCTCACACTTTGATCAAATACCAAAGAGATGCAACAATCCAAAGATATCCTAACTAAACAAAACCGCTTAATATCCTTCCATCAAAGGTACTAGTGACAAAGAGCTAAAAACAAACACTTAAATACACATGGACTCTAACACGAAATACTTTTCATTGTGTTACTTCGGGTAGAAGAAATCGAAAATACTTAAAGGAGCTAACAACAAATAATGGAACTACTCTTTCTTCTGAAACCGACATCCGTGTGGAAGTTAAAATGAAATTTTTTTAGAAAATTCTCTAAAATCCCACTAGATTTACCCCTATTAGAAGAAAAACTCAATCTTAGTATTGATTAAGTTAGCGATGAGGATAACAGGAGCTTAACAAAGCCCCCAACAAATGAAGAAAATAAAAAATTGCCATTTTTGATATCGGATGTAATAAATCACTAGGACCAGATGACATGATGGTTGAGTTCTATAAAAAGTTCTTGCATCTAGTGGAATTGACGTATCTAAAGCAATAAAAGGCTTCCTAAGAAGCGGAAAAAAACTTAGACAATTAAACCATACGTTTATAACCCTAATTTCAAAAATGGATAACCTTACAACAAATAACCACTTCATACCTATAAATCTTTGCTCAATAGTATACAAAATAATTGCAGAAAAAATTACGAACGAAATGGAATTTATTATTCCTAAACTTATTCATCCTCTTCAAGGCGCTTTTGTAGGAAATAGATCAATTCATGACAATATTCTCATTGCACACACAATCTTCCACTCTTTTCGGGCTAAAAGGGGTAAGGAATATTTGACGGCTATCAAACTAGATATGGAAAAAGTTTACGACCAAGTCAATTGGGACTTCATAATTAGCATTTTAAAAAAATTGGATTTACTAACAAATTCGTCGCATAAATTACTGAATGTATAACTATAGTATCCTTCTCCGTTCGTGTAAACAACGGATCAATTCTTCCCAGAAAAAAGACTAAGACAAGGAAACCTCTTATCTGCGTATTTATTTATCCTAGGGGATGAAATTCTAACACAAATGCTACAAAACGATTTTAACAACAATGACAACCATATTGGATTATCTGTAACGGGACATGAGGGCCTTATTCTATTCTTACCATTCGCATATGACATGATCACCTTTGTCAAGGCAAATACGGCTTCATGCCAAAATAAACTAAGCAAATCTTGGAATTGCACTGCTCTAATTCTAGACAAAAAAATAATTTCCCAAAATCGGCTTTCAAAACAACAAAAAAACACCAGAGAGAATTACATCACCATTTAAAATATGTTTTGGTCATGAATCACACTACAACCCTCTTCACAAATATCTTGGATGCTCAATCATCAATGGGAGAGTACAAAAATACCTTTGTTGACATTAACCTAAAAACAAAACAATTTCAAAATGGAAAGCTAATTCACTTTCGCAAGAATGCAGAAATATTATAATTAAACATAATCTAGCGGCTAAGCCGACATTCGCTATGTAAACCTTTATGCTTCCAATCCACAACTTGAAGGAGTTAGATAAAACTTATTTAAAAAAATTCTTCTGAAAAAAAAGGGGAACAACAAAGGCCGATCATAAGTTGAGATGAATTCTACACATTAAAAATGAATGGTGGGCTAGGACTGGGAAAATCTCTAATCACGAACAAAGCATTACAAATGAAGCTTTTGTAGAAAATCCTAGGAATCACAGAATATTTGGGTCAAGAGTGTTAATGAAAAATACAAGAAAAACCATAGCATTCTCTACTACCAAAAGAAAGGACCAACGTCTTCGTAACGGAGTAATCTTATGAAAATCAAATCCGAGTTTAAGAGAGGTATTATTTGGCAAGTTGGAAATGGAAAAACCATCAACTTCTAACATGATAGTTGGGTCACAACCTCGTCGCTTATTAAATTGGTCCAAAATATTAATCAAATTGATACAAATATCAAAGTTAATCATTTTATAAGCAATAATAGAGGATGGAACTTAACAAAAATTAACAACGAGCTACAAAGCATCCTAAGTCCGGAGATTATGGACAAAATTAAGCAAACAAAAATTCCAAAAAATATAATCCATGATATTTGAAACTTGATACCCAACCTAATATTTAAAATTTTCTTTGGAAAATATCAAAAAACGGAATCCAAACATAACCCAAGCTAGACGAAAGAAGAATTGTTGTCACGAGGCATTGTGAATTATGCAATCATCGTCTTGAGGACTTATTTCACCTACTTATTGATTGCCCCTTTAGTAAACAACTCATAGCCAGAATTGATAGGTCAATATCGGAGAGTTAAGCATCATTAATCTGGAAATTAAAAAAACAAAATTGGACTTAACAGGTTCTCCTGTTTGGCAACAACTTGGTAGAGCATCTAGTTCTTTAGGAATAAAACCATTTTAAATAATGAGCTCATCGGTTCCATTAATGGTTTAGTTCCATTTATCAAAAACCAAACCTATAATTAGAATAAAAGTATAATTGATGAGGATGATTACGATCAAAAACCGCCTAAAAAGGTTAACAATTCGATCACATGAAAAAAAAACATTAAGTGGGAAAAGACAAGGACATGGTTTTCACAAACTTATCTTTAATGAATTCAAACTCGATTATGTAGTAACATCCATTGGTTTTGTGATTCGAGATCAAAATGGTAAGGTAGTTAGCCTCTACGTTCAAAAAAACAACTTCAACTCGGTAATAAAAGCTGAAGTTTTTGCTCTTTAACGTGACTTGCAAGAAACTATCATATTGCAGATCAAAAAGACCTAAATTGAGGTTGATAATTTGTATTATCAAGGCACCCAAATTTTGTGGAGTCCGTTGGAGGTTGAAATAATTTATTCCGACTCCGGATCTTCGATTCTTTGACTATGTCCAAATTAAACATATTTTTAGACCGACCGACTCATTTAAGAATATCAAGACCCAATACCAATTTTTATGATGATCCCGAAATTCGCGTTCTAATCCGCAAGGATACTTTAGGTCGAACTATCCCTAACCGTTTTTTGTTTTAAAAAAAAAAAACAGTGGAGTGATATTTTATTATTTTAACTTTTTTTTTGAAGTTAAACTGATTTATAGAGTGTAGCACGAGTCCCCCTCCTCACCTGCTTAGAACTGAGCGACCTTTCTGTTGAAGCTCCATTCCCTTCTGCAACCTTTGCATCAAACAAACAAAACAGACGTCCTCACCCACACGCATAATAACAGAGTAAAAGGGAGAGATGATGCCTGAACAGGATAACGTTTATTTGTCCGCCAAGCCGTGTGACTCCTGCAAAGCCTCGCCGGCGATTCTCTTCTGCCGGTCGCACTCCGTCTTCCTCTGCGCCTCGTGTGACGCCAACATCCACGCGTCTTCCACAGACAAACACGAGCGCGTGTGGCTGTGCGAGGTTTGCGAGCAGTCTCCGGCTGACGTCACATGTAAGGCCGATTCCGCCGCCCTCTGCTCCTCCTGCGACCTCCACATTCACTCCGCCAACGCCCTCGCCTCCCGCCATGAGCGCCTCCCTGTTCTCCCCTTCTTCGGAACGGACTTTCTCCCTTCTGATTATTTTTTGTTCCTGGATTTCGGTTCTCCGGTAGACATCTCCGATATCAAGCACCAGACAAAGAGTATTAGTTATCTAGATAGTTCGGTTCCTACTCAGACAAACAGTATTAATTGCTCCGGCAGAGAGAGTTGCTTTGAGATCGATTTTTCTCATTCGAACTCCTCTCAGTGCATCAGTCAAAGCGTAATTCTCTTCTACTCTCCTAATTCGTCAAATCCAGTGATTAATTTTTCAATTGCAAGCTAATAGACATAGATTTCGTGTCCTCCAGGTCTCGTCGTCGGAAGCGGGAGTAGTATCGGACGGAAGCTCAAATTCGATTTCGGAGGTGTCGAATTTTCCATTCTTGAACAGCTTGAGCGCTCAGCCCCTGCAAATCTCAGGGATAGACAGGAAGGCGAGGGTGATGAGATACAGAGAGAAGAAGAAGAACCGAAAGTTCCAGAAGACAATCCGTTATGCTTCCAGAAAAGCCTACGCTGAGAGACGGCCGAGGATCAAAGGACGGTTCACCAAGCGCATTGACGACGAAGGCGAGGTCAATCGGATCTACTCCGTCGCCGGTCTCGGCGGATTTTTCACCGTCAACCAAGCGCATTGACTTTGCAATCAGGTTTTTAGTGTACAAGGCAAATTGGGGCTAAATGGAGGTTCATATTTTTCAGTCTCCATTTAGGTGCCCTTTGAATCCTTATAATCTAAGAGTAATTAAGTCAAAAATTAATCACAAAATTTATAAATAAAATCGTATTTATATAAACAAGGAGTCGTACAAACACTTCCAAATTTGTAAATCAATTTCGTGGATTGAAAAGCTAGCTATTTCGGTGGCTAACTATCTTACTTGCTCTCGATTGATGTTTGCTTCGATCTATACTTCACCCGAGGTCAAACAATGATCTATTTGCTCCGACTTAACGGTTTCAATACCGGTGTCTTGACAATAATATTTAAACTTCTTGACCGGTGAAACATATCTATTTAATGGCGTCTCGTAGATATCAGATGATTCATTTTACTACAACTCAATATTCCTACATCTAGATTGGCTTAGAAAACGACTTGATATTGTACATGATGTAAATTATGACATAAATGAGGTTTCTCATTGCCTATACATAAGAGATATTTTACATATCATGCTTCTCATGCTCACTTGTCCGACTTTAATTTTAAACTCAACTTAAGCTTAACTTGGTGTATTTGAATATCTCCAATACATATTTAATATATTTTTCTTGGGATAGACACAAATATTCTTTGATTGATCTCGAGTAATCTCCATCTCAAGGACTTACCTTGTTGGATTTTAAATCTTTCATGGATTTTTTTGCTCAAATCTATATGTAGAGTATCTATCTTCTTACAATCATTACCTACAACCAACATGCATGTCATCAACGTAGAGTAAGAGTACGAGTAATTCACCACCAACTTACCTCTTCACAAAGACACGGGGGTTACATAATTTTTTTTCTTGAAATCGTGACTAGCCACGAAAGAGTCAGACCTATTGTACGACAACATTGGTGCCTACTTTAGCCGATAAAAACGTTTTGTGAGACCACACAATAGTTTTTCCTCGCCTTGTAATTTGAATCATCAAGTTGTTCCATGATATCTTTTCCCTGAGGACACCATGGAGAAAGACGATCTTGTTGTTGAGTTTTTTTAACTCTCTAAGTCAAAGGTAGATGTTAGACCAATAACAACTTCGATTGATTCATCTTCACTAGTGGAGAAAATAAATCTTAAAAGTTACGCTTATCTTTTTCTCGAATCCTTTCATGACCAATCAAATATTGTATTGGAGCCTTTAAGTTGGCCACCTCCGATATTATTGATTACACTCATTTGTTCTTCAAATCTCGTCTACCATCAGGTTGCTCCACTAGCTCATACGGGTGGGTTTCATACAAGGACTCTTTTCTTTCATGGCTCGCCGTCACCCGCTCTTTTGGGTATCAATCCTGGCCTCCTTAAAAATTTGAGGCTATTCCTCATCCGTGAGATTCACATATTCATCTGGTGTATATCATGTAATGGTCATATGTCTTTTTCAAAGATCTTCTATGGTTGAGACTCTAATAGAGTGTTTGAGAAAGTAAGTAATCTCAAGGCCCGGACATTGTGCTTTTATCGTTGGTAGGTTTCCTTGTCATTGTACTCTGAAGTGGACTCACTATCTTTAATATTGTCACTTCTTGTAGCGACTTTTTCATAAGTGTTATGTGGTGCAAGTGAAGGGAGAGGGTTATCTGTTTTATTTATAACTCTTTTAGTTGGATTTTTGGATCGAAGAACATCTTCAATTATTTAATTTTCGAAGAATACTACATCCCGATTTGTAGCAATTTCTTTTTTTTATCTGATCTCACTATATCCGAGTTCACTTGTTGGGCCAAGGTAAATGTTGACGTGCACCAAAGAAATCACCCCCTTGGTTCAAATGTTGTTAGCCTAATATTTTTTAAATGGAAATGCTCAAACTCTATGTGGTAATCTAAGCTTCGCCAAAACTCGGGTTCTCTAAGTTGGTTTATCCTATTTCGATATGAAGCAAGATAAATATCTAGATTCCTTAATTTGTGTAATTGTTTTCTATCCTTCATCAATACTCGGGAACTATAAACTAGCAAAAAACGAACAAGACTCACAAGTTGCTTGAGGTTTTTCCTCAAAGGAATCACCCCTAGGCAAAATGGCCGAAGACAACAATCAAACACAAGAATATTGAGAGGGAAGTAAAATTCAAACACTGCATGTCAAAACAAGATGGCTTGATATTTATATACTAGGGTGACCGAATGCAAGACTAACAAAGGCAACTCATGTGCTTTATTAATCTACTTCAACATGAGAATTATAGTGAATATGAGTCCATATTTATAGGGTTAGTTTGACTCTAACTTGAACATAAAATATAATTAAATACTAAATATCTCCAAAAATAATGAATGAAATTATTTACCTAAAAAATAAAAGAGAAAATAAGAAAATATTACTTTAACAAGATCTTTTTTCAAAATAAATCATCCTAATCAAATTTGTGAAACAACCAAAATATAGATTGATTTGGGCGGAATAGGCCGAAGTAGCAGCTTGGTTGGCTTGGAGAGAATACCAATTGGGCCAACAAAAATTGACGGAGGGCCGCACATGTTAGTGAAGACGTTGGGCCACTTGCTGGGACAGACTGGACCCTTGACTGGGCTTTGTTGGGTCATTTTTTTGGACTTATTATATGTACCTTTCTCTTGGCCTCGTATTTCTTAAATAATAATGATTATTATTGAAAAATGTTATTCGGGCGGCCCAAAATCGCAAAGGTACGGTCGAATCGGGTTGCGTATGTGCAAAGCCCAAGTTGGGGGCCATGCGCATGCGCAAAGCCCATACAGGACATGCACATCATGATGCGTATACGCCCGATATTTTTTTCCACATTCCGTGTCTGTTCTCGGCCGATATTTTTTTTAAAAGCCTTCTGGGCTTGGTGCTCTAGCGGACTCCGCATGTGCTTCAGCCCTGGGGTGCATGTGAAGTCCGCATTGTCGGACAAATGGTAACAAATGGCCGCGCCAATAGTAACTATGTTATTATTTACGTTTCATCTAATTAATCAATTGTTTTCAAGGATAAATTTTTTTTCATTAATCCGTCACGTTCATCTTTCCGAATTGATGTGATCCTCCCCGATAAAGAAGTCGCAGTCATCATTCCGGCACCGATGGTCTTGCCACAAATCACTCCAAAGTGAACAATTAAGATGCTATGACTCATCAACCATACAAATTAAGCATCACTTGGCAATATCAATGCCACATATGTCTCGGTGGTCATACCCGAAACTAAGCCAACAACACATAAAACCATGCCAACAGAAAACAACGCTCGCTTTAGGCAAGTTCAGTCAAGCAACTTCCACTCACTTTGAAAAAGTTGTTAAGTTTTCACTTTTAGTAAAAAAAAACACCAATATTTAAAGTTATATTTGGAAGTAAAAGACAAATAAACAATATTAAAGGTATTTTCAAGATCTAGAACATTGCAATTTACTCGAAATCAAGATTCCAAGAGAAACAGGACGAAGATGATCAAACAATGCAACTAATGTGATACTTATATGGGCTTTTGACCATTATCATGCATGGAGTCATGCAAGATGGTTATGCAAGACATGCACATCCTATCCATTCACATTTCATGAAAATTTCCATGCTCATATTATGGACATTTTATGCATACATTTTTGAGGTATTCAAGACAAGAGTCAACCGCTTAAAACTCTTTAAAAATTAAAGGCACCTCTCCTCTTGCCTTGAATGAATCCATGTCGGTCCATGAGACTCTTCTTTCCTCCATAAGGCCATCTACCACATCTCTTCTTTCCTTCTTATTTGATCCATCCAAATGCATGTATAGGGAGCTCTATAAGTAATCCAAGAATAAAGCCTTAATGTGTTGTAGACATCCAAATGCATGAATGAGATCAATCGAGCCGACAAGAGGGTCAATCAGGTCGATCAATGGTGAGGTTTGAGCAAATTTTCATTTCTTCATTTTCATATCTCAATTCGTTCCGTTTTAACTTTGACTTCCTTGACCGTAGGGAGAAGAACCTTATTGTGTTGTAGACATTCTTCTTCGAATGGTTCCATTTTAGCATTTGAAGGATTAAAATGTCTATAATATAATAAAAGAACAAGAAGACCTCCCAAAAAAAAGGAATATCTATCACAATATGATGATAAACTATAATATACGCTCAGGAGATACATAAGAATGATGGTGAAAAAAAGCTAAAATGAATGTTACCATGGATGATTAGGGTTTTGTTATAAGCTTATATGCTTGTCTTGTTATTTTTGGGTTAGGAAGTAGATAAAATTTGATTGAAATGGTTAGGATTTAGCTACAAGTTTTTTACTCAAGCATCTCAATGGAACGGAAGTTCTTATGTTTCACACACTACTCTAATTACATAAGAGGAGTAAGACCAAATCGAAAGAAATAACGATTGAGAAAACTTGAAAAGGAGGAAGAGGACGATGAAGATATTGTTCTCGTTTCAGGAACATTTTTATTTTTATCTCATCTAAAATTTATACTTATTTAATACATCTACAATATTAATTTTAAAACCACTAATAACATCTATATTAAACCAACATCAACAACCCTAGTATAAAGTTAAATCTAATTTACTAATATTTTATCATTTCAGTTAGGACCTGTTGTCGAATTTCATTTCAACTGGGGCTAGGTTAGTTCGTTTGTCTTCGTTAAGTAGTGACCACTCCATAATTTTGTTGGAATTGGAATGTAATCGAGAGATAAATAGAACACGAGAATTGATTATACAATTCGTCATAAATATGTGATCATGTATATCATACATCACCAAATCACGATTTTGTTCTATATTTCGCGACCACGATTATAATAATTAACTTGTATTTAAATAGACTAATAAAATAAAAAAAAATAGAAATTGCAACGATAAAATATATATCTAATACATGAGTCAAACAAAATTTAAATTTTCTTTTCAACGGTTAATAATATGGTGCTACGTTGTAAAACAGGAACGAAAACGGACACCATAAAACAGAAAAGTGACAATCCTAAAAATCATATGAAACGAAACATGGTGAGAAAATATAAATACCATATCATTTTAAATTTTTTGTGAAGATAAATTCATATATAATAAGAAGAGACACATATATGATAAAATCAATGACATTAACGTATCATTAGTTGTAGAACTATTGAGAAATAAGCAAATTTGTTGCGTTGAGTGATATTGTGGTAACAATCATAAATGTCTTGTTCGTTTTAAATTTTTTTTAAAAAAGAACGTAACATCTAGGGCTGAGCAAATTGCCGTTTGGTTGACCGAACCGCAACCAAACCGCAATTTGCGGTTCAAACCACAACCGCACTTTGCGGTTGCGGTTTGCGGTTCGGAAAATACGAGTTTGCGGTTCAAAACCGCACCCGCATTTTGCGGTTTTAAACCGCAAAACCGCAACACTCATACACTTACACTAATTTGTGCACCACATTTCTAAACCTAGAAGAGACTGAAGAGCCGCGGCCGACACAGACGAGAGACGACAGACGTTCCCATCTCGCGGCTCTCGCCCAGTCGCCCTCGAATCCCCTCTCGCCCTCTCGGCTCTCGCTCGCACTCGCAGGCTCGTAGCCGGCAGCCCTCTCCTCCTCGGTCTTCCCAGCCGGCACCGGCAACCCTCGCCTCCTCGAGTCCTCGGTGAGTCTTCTTCCACCCTAAACTGGTACTTGCCTTCCTCTCGTTTCTCGTTATCTCGTATGCTAACGAGTCCTCCACTCCTCGGTGGGTCTTCTTCCTCACAGGAGTCCTCGGTGGGTCTGCTCTGCTTTGAAGTTCGTCCTCAGTGGGTCTGCTCTGCTCTGAAGTTCCTCCTCCCTCCGTCCCTCGGTCGTCTGCTTCTTCCTCCTCCCTCGGTGAGACGCAGTCACGCAGAGAGGTGAGTCTTCTTCAGCCTCTGCTCTGAATTCGTTAGGGAGATGAAGATCTGTTGAACTATGAAGGACTAGTTATGGCCTGTTTCGTATGATGAATATCTGTTTCGTATGATTCTGAGAGAGCTGATTAGATAATTCTTGATTTGTACATGTACAATTAGGGAGATAGATCAAAATTGCAGATTCTCTATTGTACAATTGATTAAGTAGACATTGTGGTATTGTCTTCATTCTTCTATTGTACAATTGATCAAAATTGAAGATCTGTTGAACTACGAAGGATTCCTTGCTTTACTTCTGCTTTCTTTCTGTAAGTTATCTTTTTTTTATTTTTTTTTGTATAAATGCTCCAGTCGGTTTTTTTCTAAACCGCAACCGCGGTTTGCGGTATGAACCGCATATTGCGGTTCAAGTGCGGTTTAAACCGCAAACGAACCACGAACCGCAAACCGCTGCGGTTTTTGCGGTTTTGGACCGCTGCTCAGCCCTAGTAACATCCATGGACGTTCTCTCCATTTCTTTTGTAAACCTCCTAAATCTCACTTTGAGGAGTTTGAACCATCACCCATGACCGTGATTTGATTGTGTATGGCTCATTTCCAATGGTGGCAAGGTGTCTTGAGTCCTTGACCGTATCCTTCATATATTGACTGTATCCAATAAGATTTCTAAAATTTCCGAATCATTTCTCTTGAGTCCTTGACCGTATCCTCCATATATTGAGCATGTCCAAGAAGTTTTCTAAAATTTCCGGATCATTTCAAGATTCTGTCTCCGTACATCATAAATATAGTATACAAGACTTGACAATAAACATATTATGATTTAAGGAATACACTTTTCCTTTTCAGGTTACGGCTTCTCACCTTGATGGATCCACATGTGCTTTGACCCACATCAAATGTTCGGCGGAGTTGTGCACGTTCCGAGGTGGATGTCTTCGGCTGAACACTACAAGTTCATGAATTATAGTCTCACAAAGTACAAGTCATTATGTCCAACGCAACTACACCGGCTATAATTTTATATCGTGATTATATGAGATATTGTTCATCAACAATAATTGGACGGTGGATGCTGATGCAATAAAGCAATAATAATATAACACATCGGATAGCATTATATTTGATTCTTAAGTAGTATTTTTAACGAAGTATAAAATCTATATACTTTACTAAAACAGCCGTCAAAATGCTGACGTTGCGGCCTCACGATTTTTCTTCTAATTTTTTTTAATTAAATTATTTAATAAATCATAAATTTTTTTTTTACTAAATTATTAATTTAACCGTAAAATCTTTAGCCATCAAATCTTTTACGTTAACTGACAATAAAACCTAAACTTCCCCTGTATATTATAATTCTCACCCTATATATTTCTTATTTTCTTCCTTTTATATTAATTTATTTTTTTATTTTTTTTAAAAAAATTAGCCATCAAATCTTTTAATTTAAATTACACAATTTTTTGAACGATTTCACGTTACTTTTTTAAACGCTTCTATCCCACATCGACTAAATGTAAGGTTGATAGTTTAAAAACATGTATAAATAGAGGGGTTTGAAGATCAAACAAATCATCTATTTCTTGGCCTTTTGGCTAAGTTGAAGTATAATTTTTATAATAACGGAATAGAGGGTTTATACAAGTATAATTTTTATTCATAACGGATTAATATCCGTTATATGACCTACTATTTTGGGTCAACCAATTTGACTTTTTGGCTTAAGTTTAAGTATAATTTTTATTAATAATAAATTAATATTCGTTATATAGGTCGTTAACTTTTTTGTGGGTCACTATTTTGTGATGTAAAATATTTATATTTTCTTCGCCTTTTAGGCTAAGTTCAAGTATAATTTTTATTCATAACGGATTAATATCCGTTACATGGGTCTTTGACCTAAATTATAATTTTTATTAATAACGGATTAATATCCGTTACATGGGTCTTTAACCTACTGTTTTGTGGTTCGTTAAATATTTTTAGATTTTTCTATCCCACATCGACTATATGTAAGGTTGATAGTTTGATAAAATATTTTCAGATTTTTCTATCCCACATCGACTATACGTAAGGTTGATAGTTTGATACCATGTATAAATAGAGGGGTTTGAAGATTAAACAAATCATCCATTTCTTGGCCTGTTGGCTAAGTTGAAGTATAATTTTTATCAATTAACAAATTAATATACGTTCCTGTTATTTTGTGAGATGTTAAATATTTTCATTTTTCATCCCATCTTTATTCATAACGGGATTAAACAAATTATAAATTTCTCTGCCTTTTTGGCTAAGTTCAAGTGTATGTATAAATAGAAGTTTTGAATATTAAACAAATCATACATTTATTGGCCTATTGGTTAAGTTCAAGTATAATTTTTATTAATAACGGGTTAATATCCATTATAAGTGTCGTTGACCAACGATTTTGCTATCCCACATCGTGATTTGAAAACTAAACAAATCAGACATTTTTTTGGTCTTTTAACTAAGTTCAAGTGTTATTTTTATTCATAACTAAATATTTTCAGCTTGGTTAAAGTCCAGTATAATATTTTTAATAATATTTTATTTGTTAAAAATTTTGTCATGAATTTTATTAAAAAAAATTAATATTCTTAGTACAATTATATTTTTAAGATTAATATTCAATACCTGATGTATAAACATTATAATAAAAATTGTTTAACAAAACCCGCATAAGGTGCGGGCAATGAACTAGTGTATTTATACACGATTCATTCAGAAAATAAATAAGTTTGGATCGAGATTTTTTTTTTTTTTTTGGAACTGAGTCTTTTACATACTTACAAAAAGTAAGTAGATATAGAAAAATTAAAATATAATAAAGTTATGGAGAATATTGGTATACAAACATATGTCTTTACATTTATATAAGTAGTTAGGCTCATAATATATTGTCCCAGAATAAATGCTTTAACCTGAACACTATATTAGTGTACACCTTAAGATTCGATTTCACTATATATATATATATTAGAAGGATAAGGAATCTTACTTGCATTACAATTGCAAAGTGCGATAGAATATGAGATGTCTTCGAAAAGACATCTCATATTGTATGAATAAAATCTTTGATTGAATTTAAAGTGTTATATATCAAACAGGTTGAGGCTAGATCCAACGAACGTTCCATTTTCAATAGTCCATCTAAACCTATTTAAGGTTTTAAAATCTTTGATGGAGTACAACCTTGTTTTGGATCAAAAGTGATTTTTTTTTTAAAAAGAAGATAAATTGTTGTTTTTGATTATCTAATTGTAAAGTTAATTGATAACAAATTTGGTTATAGAAAAAAGAAATTTAACCAACTATGAATGCTCGATTAATGAACCGTCAAAGGAGTTGTTCATCGTGTTATTGGTTCTCATATACTACCCCAACTGAGTGCAATTAGGGTTATCCGTTGGTTTTATGAAAAAAAAACACAATCATGTTGTGCTTGAGCTAAGATGCTTCTATCCTCGTTGGAAGACAAACTCATTATATAACCCGGTCCAACATTGGGATAATAAGTGAGAAAATGAAGTACCATGTTAAGAGGCAATCTGCGAAATGAATTTCATATTGGGAGATTACGTGAAAAATAAATTATCATGTTGAGAGTTTTTGTAAGTATTCATTTCACAACTTGACTCTCAACTTTTTTTGCATTTACTTTAGAAATCCGTCTTGGACTTTAATTATAACTTCCATAGATTTTTTATTGCGATTTTGTTTTCACCATGCTGCAACTTCAAGCTACTTTTTTAACTCATGGATATAAATCCTAAACAATAGGCAACAAACCGCTTACTGGATCGAGAGGTTGAGACAAAGAGACAAATGTGTATATCTTCGTGAACATGAGAGGCAACACAACCAAAAACCAAAAGAGAAGAACAAACTATACGGATACCACATAACCGAGCAATAGACGCTCGATGAAAAGCAAATGACATGTACCAAAACAATAGAGAAAAAAACATCCCGAAAAATAACACAAGAAACCTTAAAAAACAGTTATAACAACCTCTAATTTTGACTTATCCAAAAACCTTCAAAATTTTTTTTCGGTAAAGGTAAATTCGTAGAAGAAAAAAAGAGAGTATAACCTGACCCATTAGGACCCGGTTACACTAAAATAACATAGTGTATGTACATGTCTGCGACATGAGGTCCATGACCAACACATCATACATAGTACTCCAAGGAGGCTTGCAATCCTCCTGGACATATAGACTATCCTAAGACTGAAACATATGAAAATACAATCACACTGGCAGAGACCCATGATACTCATCCACCTTCGACAAATCCATCAACAGATAGAGACAATCACATGACACACGGGTGCCCAAATCCTGGGGTAATAGCCAGTTCACCTTCAGCAAAACCATCATCACACAAGCCAAACCCAATTTACATATCATAAGCAAAAACATCAAAATATGGAGCAAAATACAACTCCGGTGTAAACTAACTACTAAGATGTAATCCTCCCTCTAACTCCTGCAAGAAAAGCCTCATGCAACAATGTATAAACGTCGGTCCGTATCAAACTCACCAAGATATCGATCGTTATTTCGTTTTGGTCAAATACCAAGACATTCCTAGAATCTCAAATGTAGTAGACTGTAGCAGAAAACACTTATATCCTATATCTACTCATTCAGCTTCTCCCATGAACATTATGTGTCAGCAAACTGGTACCTCTAATCTAGTGGTGTTCCGGAATTCCGAAATCAACATCAACTTGTTTCTAAACCTCTTGTGTATATGTGTGACGAAAAATCCTATAAAAATTGATCACACGTTCACGTCCCTGGCACCCCAAATTTTCATTCCATCGTTCCAAAGCAGATGGAATGAATTTTTTTTTTTTGTCATCGGAACAAAAGTCCAACCCCTTGAAACGAGACATGCAATATTTTACATCATCCACCTCTCAATAACTTTGCTCGAGACAATCTTAAGGAAACCATTGGAACAAACAAAAACCAAAACAAAAATTTGAAGAAATAGAGAAAACAAAAACAACAAATTATTCGACCGTTATATTTACCATTAAATATTTGTTTTTTTGTTATCGGAACCATTAAATAGTTTTAGTCGTATGTATTTTTACATTGTCTGCAATTTATAAGTAATGGTGTTAATTTTAGATGATTAAGAACCTACTAGTGTCACGGACCGCTCATCCGTGACGACGCCTAAATTGACAAGGCATGACGACTTGCCAAGATACACCACCAAGACACCCTTTGAAAAGGACAAGGAGTCGTGGCATGAAAGAAGGCCAATGTATATAAGGCTTGTCAAGATGGTACGAATGAGACAAGAAGTCTTCCGGGAAAATCCAGGACGATCACAAAGGATCCAGAATACTCAAGAGGATTCCGGGACGCGACAGAACATTCCGGAAGACGGCGGAACATTTCGGAAGGAGACGGAACCTTCCAGAATAAAGTGGAATTATGTAGACTTGTGTGGAAACCTCCGGAACGTTTTGGACTACTCTAGAGAATGACAGAATTATCTAGGACCGTGTGGAATTCCGTAGGCTTGGCTAGAACCCTACGGAATAATCTAGAAGTGTAATGAAACCTAGGCTTAGTTGTAGAGAGGAAGGCTCCGGAATGACCTAGGAGAGTTGACTTCCGGAACCTTCTCATAAAGGAGGTGGCCTTGGGCTATAAATAGGGAGTGTCACCCCCTCATTTGCATCATCCAAGTTCCAAGCTCTCATCCAAGCATTGTAAAGCTCTCTTGGTAATACAAAGCTTTCATTCCCACACACAAAGCCTTCAAAGTTCTCTTAGCCATCAATCTGAAGTTCTTTCGTTGGCAACATCGGGAATAGGCTGATCTTAGCACGACAAGGGGTCGAGACAAGCTAAGAGCCGCACGGTTTGGAGTTAGGGAAAACTCAGCCCGTGACAAGTGGTATCAGAGCCAACAACGTTCCAAAGGGAGGTTTCGATGGCTAGCCAATGAGGCGTGTCGGAAGTCGTTGACGTGAACAAGAAAGGCAAGAAGGCCGCAAGGGATGCATCAAGGGACGTGGTGTCAAGCACGGAGACTAGGCTGGAGAAAGTCGAGTTGGCCGTGGGCGAGATGCGGGACTCCATCTTCGACGCCAACAAGCGGGTTGATGACATCGAATCCACGATGGAGTCCTCTATTGAGGAACTCAAGGGAGAGTTCCAAGGGGCCATGAACGTGTCCCACAAGACCCTTGCTGCAGAACATGAAGTTCTCAAGGCCAAGTTTGAGGCGCTGACCGACAAGCTGGAGACGGTCATAAGGGAGCTGACGGCATGCAAGACAGCTATGGGGGTTGGCCTTGTCGGAGTTGCCCCACTGCAGAAAGTGGACGCAACCAAACCAACGACGTTCAAGGGAAGTCGTTCCGCCAAAGATGTAGAGAACTTCTTGTGGGGCATGGAACAATACTTCTGCGTCACGGGGATCACGGACGAGGAAAAGAAGGTAAGTACCGCTTCTCTATACCTCGGTGATATAGCTTTACTATGGTGGCGTAGAAGGACCTGTGAAAGGACTGGAGGAACCCCGATCACCACCTGGGCTGAGTTCTCGGCAGAGCTCAAGAAACAATTCTACCCCATCTATGCCGACGACGAAGCCCGGGCCAAGCTTCGCAGGCTCACTCAAAGAGGGACCGCCCGAGAGTACGTGAAGGAGTTCTCGGAGATAATGTTGGAAATTTCAGACATGAATGAGAAGGAAGCCTTCTTCCAATTCATGGATGGGCTTAAGCCATGGGTAAGACAAGAGCTTCACCGTCAAAAGGTTCAAACCCTTGCCGAGGCCATGACCGAGGCGGATTCTCTCATCGAGTTCCGAAGTCATGAACAAAGTAATCCATGGAGGAGAAAGGGTAATAGTGGGGTGAGGAGCAGGAATATGAGGCATTAGGGAGTGATGGCGAGCAGAACATGGATCGAAGAAGTTGGTCTCGCACGGGCGGAGGTTTCGTCAAAACCAAAGGAAAATTTCAATAGGGACAAGAGCGAGAAGACGGAACGACGCCGCTTGAGCTGCTTCTTATGTGGAGAGGAACATCTCGTAAGGAATTGTCCGACGAAAAACAAGCTTGCCTCTATTGTCTCGGTGGAGCAAGAAGAACCCAGAAGGGAGCCGCTAAGGCTCGGGGCAATTGTAAGGAGTACTCCTAAAGTGAGGCGGTTTAGATGCCTTAAGTGCGATGGTGATCACTTGAATCGGGACTGCCCACAAAAGGCGACAAGGGAAGAGTCGCCACCCGAGAGGAGCCGGGTGAAAGGGTAGCAAGGCTCGGGGCCGTGAGGACATGCAATGCTCCTAGATTAGCGGAGGAGTCTAGAGCATCTAGGGCATGTGAGGACGGCAAGCCACCTAGTGACACCAAAGAAGGCAAGGCTAGCCCGTTTCGGGAGGATACGCAACGGGAACCGTCAGGAGGAAAGGTTGGCATGTTGTGGGAGGAAACACAACACTCGACTTCGGAAAACAATGCCTCTTTGGAGAAAGAGGTTGACACGGTGAAGGAAGACCTTGAGCATGGACTCGCAACGAGGACGTTGCGAGATCAAGTGGGGGAGAGTGTCACGGAGCGCTCATCCGTGACGACGCCTAAATTGACAAGGCATGACGACTTGCCAAGATACACCACCAAGACACCCTTTGACAAGGATAAGGAGTCGTGGCATGAAAGAAGGCCAATGTATATAAGGCTTGTCAAGATGGTACGAATGAGACAAGAAGTCTTCCGGGAAAATCCAGGACGATCACAAAGGATCCAGAATACTCAAGAGGATTCCGGGACGCGACAGAACATTCCGGAAGACGGAGGAACATTTCGGAAGGAGACGGAACCTTCCGGAATAAAGTGGAATTATGTAGACTTGTGTTGAAACCTCCGGAACATTTTGGACTACTCTAGAGAATGACATAATTATCTAGGACCGTGTGGAATTCCGTAGGCTTGGCTAGAACCCTACGGAATAATCTAGAAGTGTAATGAAACCTAGGCTTAGTTGTAGAGAGGAAGGCTCCGGAATGACCTAGGAGAATTGACTTCCGGAACCTTCTCATAAAGGAGGTGGCCTTGGGCTATAAATAGGGAGTGTCACCCCCTCATTTGCATCATTCAAGTTCCAAGCTCTCATCCAAGCATTGTAAAGCTCTCTTGTAATACAAAGCTTTCATTCCCACACACAAAGCCTTCAAAGTTCTCTTAGCCATCAATCTTAAGTTCTTTCGTTGGCAACATCGGGAATAGGCTGATCTTAGCACGACAAGGGGTCGAGACAAGCTAAGAGCCGCACGGTTTGGAGTTAGGGAAAACTCAGCCCGTGACACTAGTGTATTACCCGTGCCTTGCACGGGATTTGATAAAAATATTATTTGTTATTTATTTCTCTAAGGGATTATATATAAACTATTTTTTTGCCATTAGATAGGTAGATAATAAACAATAAATATTTTTACACTTTACATATAATATTATATATTACATTAATAAAATATCTAATTGTATAATAACTCATTATATGATTTTCCCCTTATTATATTGGGCCATATGTTAATATTTTTATCTATTATATAATATTATATAATACATTAATAAAAAATCTAATTGTATAATAACTCATTATATGATTTTTCCCCTTATTATATTGGGCCATATGTTAATATTTTTATCTATTATATAATATTATATAATATTATATAATACATTAAATCTAATTGTATAATAACTCATTATATGATTTTTCCCCTTATTATATTGGGCCATATGTTAATATTTTTATCTATTATATAATATTATATAATATTATATAATACATTAAATCTAATTGTATAATAACTCATTATATGATTTTTTCCCTTATTATATTGGGCCATATGTTAATATTTTTATCTATTATATAATATTATATAATACATTAAGAAATATTTGCTTAGGGAAGATCTTTGTTTTGTTGGTTGTTGAAATTTATTAAACGTCTAGATTTTTTGTGGAATTTATTTTTTGGTGGGCTGGAAGATTTTTTCAGCAGAATTAATATTTTTATACATATTTCTTTAAATATTTTTTTAATGAATAAATTTAATTAAGATTTTGGTGGGCTGTGGTTAAATATTAAAACTACACGTAACAGCTAGCATTCTTCTGTGTGACACGTGACAAGAAGTGCTACTCCTATAATATATATAAGATTAAGGGCGATTATAATGAAACTTTTAGTTCCCAAGATATAAAAAGTCGATTACATTAATTTATACTTATCTCTAAACTCGAAACCAAAATTTTCCCACTTCAAATTACCGATATGAGATCGAAAATACAAAGTGACGATCGAATCGAATATTAGTTTTGAGATTCAAGTCTTAACAAATAATGATCATGGGACAAATTAATCCTCATCGTTCTGTTGAAGAACGACATCCTCCACCTTCTCTATTTTCTCAGCGTCGGATCTCTGAAAGTTCGTGTTTCCGGCGCCGGAGTTATCAGTAGCAGCATCTCCGATGGAAGAAGCAGTAGCCAAGAAAGTGGGAATCCCCTGGCCAGCCATTATCACAAGCACGTTATTCTCCCAACGTGAGTGGCCGGCCGGCTTCTGCGGCGGTGAATGGTGTGAATCGGCGGCGACGTTCGTATCGTCGGACGGGAAGCCGGAGAGTTTCCAGTAGGAGCAGGCCAGTATTAGGAGAGCGAACGAAATAAGACCCATCATCGCGGCTAGACCTCCGAACAGGTAGGGCACCGGAGAGTGCCATCCCAAAGGGTGTACGTATTCTAAACTTCTGTCAGATATCGCCGGCGCCGGCACCGGCACCGACGCCTCTAGAATGGATAATGATGCCCCCAGCCTCATTTCTTTCTTTCTTTTTTATGTGGGTTTTTATGGTTCAAGAAAATCGTAGAAGTAGCCGGTATTTATAAGAAGAGAATCATGCATCCATATATCCTATTGTTTACTTATATTATGTATCATTTTCATGATGTAATAATGTTTTGAACAAAAACTAAATTATATACACGTTAGTTAATTGAATTTTAAAGCTAGATATTTTGAAAATGACGCTTCTAATAGTACTTCTTTAGGATTTACGATGGATAAAATTTAAACCCTAATAAAATACTTTTTATGGATTTACATGGATGGATAAAATTTAAACCCGTATAAATCTAGGTTGGACAGTTCGACTAAAGAAAAATATAAAATACTGCTAGACGGATTTGAGTCAAGATCAACAGGGACAATAGGTGAAAATGATTTGTAATACTAATAAAAAAATTCAAAAAGAGAGATTAAATGAAAACATAAGCAAACAACATAATGAAAATAGAAGGATTATTGAACGACAAATTAAGAAAAGGAACAAAAACGAGTCAATGGTGATCAAACTAATCTAGTAGTAAGGGAGTGAAAAACATAAAAAAGAAACAATGATATATCACATAGGGATATTCCAAAGTCTAGAATCACCCCAACAATTGCGTAAACACAGTCTCAATTAATAGATTAAACATTCAATTTATAAGGTCATTGAAGGAAACATTTCAACTCACCTCTTACATCTTATAAAAAATTATCCTGAAAACAACAGTCTTTAATTACGGATGAACTTAATAATTATTTATACACAATTCTCGCATCTTATAATAAATAATTATATAAATTAACCTAACATATAAAAGAATGATAATAAAAGAGACATAATTTTTATCCCATAAACATTAGCAATTCAACATAAAAAGTCGGACTCTCCATATCTTCATAGAAAAATTAAAAAGACATATCTTACAAATGATCTCGTATATCGACTTTGAAAGCATCAACAAAACCGAGTCAACCTGCAATGTCAATCACTCGATCTTTGATCGTAGTTTATGCTTATAAAGGTTGTCACTAGAAACTGTAAACTTATACCTAACCGGATCTGGTTAAATGCTTTTTAATATAATAACCAAAAGGTCTTACTTTTAGGCAGAGGGTAGTGCTCACATCTTATAAAAAAATGACAAAAACATATATAACAAAATCTATCTATATGAAAAGATAAGGAAACAGAGAAATAGATAAATCTTCAATATGTTAGACGTATATTTTTCAATAGTCGACTCAATTATATGTAAAACGCAACGTTATGGATAGGTGGTCATGTGCTCCTCACGTGTTCGTTGTTGGCTCATCCTCGGACATCGATAGATTCGATCAAAAACTTTAATTGATTTGATTACTTGGATTCGAACTTCCGAACACTTCTTCTTTGTTTCTTCAGCTCTCAAGTAATTCAGTCTTGACTTGTATATCCTCGACCTTAAGAAAAAAATAGGTAGTAGACATTCTTCCTAAGATACTGCTCCAAAATAAAATCGAATGCCTACATTTACATAAAGGCGCAAGTAAATCTCCAAAAATGGATAATGATGAAGGTAAAAAACTACACATAAATGGATGTTATCGAACACCCTATACTTGAATCTTAAATGTTCTCAACTAAGATCCACATACAACTGTATGGGAAAGACACTATAACGCTTCAACTAATAAGATAGAGAAATAAAAACAATCACTCTCAAGACCACGTATCATTGTCATGTATAAGAGTCAACTATTCAATAATACCAAAACCTCTCAAGGATGAGTGTATAACTCTCTTATCAATTGTTAGACTTATCCAATATCACTCAAACTCAACTCATATGGATTGATTTTTACCATAAAAATACCATAACATTCTACATTGATCATTTTCTTGCAAATATAATATAAATCAAAATATGTCTTTCGGGGTTGTAGCGTGGCCATGAGTAATGAGTAATCGGTGAGGTATTGATTTTTTTTATGTGGTACTAGAAATCCATAAATTAAGACGTCTCAAATCTCTTCGCGAATCCGATCTTTGTTATCAATAGGGTCAACTATTCAAATTGATCGATGCAATCAAGTCTATATTTGTAGTAGCTTAGGTTCTTCATATTTTGACTCATTATCAACACGTTTATACAAAATTCAAAACGTAAAATGTAAGCACCTATACTTAGATCATGCATTAATGTACGAAGATATATGAAAGTAAAGGATACTCACAAAGTAAATTATCGTTGCCCATGTAGTTGGAATTTAACTAGACCTGATTTGCTCACGTAGATTTCTTCTTTGGATTGAGCTTAAGTTGCCCAGGTAGTTGTCATTGTTGTCTTAGGGCATTTTCTACTTGTGGGCTGACTTGGGTCTAGATCATCAGCGAAAACTGTGTTTGACTTTATATATATATATATATATCCTTATAGGTTGGGTGTATTTACCCTGCAGATGGCTCAGACTAGAGCTGTATCTGCAGATGGACAAGGTAGGGGTAGATCCCCTCTTTCTCCAGTAGAGGTAGGACAGAGTCAAATTTTCGCTGATGATCCACCTGCAGCGAAGGAGGTTCATGAGGTTGTTGCTGAGAGTGTCGTTCCTGAGACTGAGAACTGCATAGCTGGGAGACATATACCACAGCGAGTCCAGTCAAATGACTCGGATTATGTCTATATGAGGGGACCATATTTCCGCGTGTATATCAGACAAGTACAGGAGGCTGCCAGAGCAGGTAGACGTACCCCGGATCTGCCGGCACAGGAGGGATCATCTAGGAGATCCCATGGAGTTACTCAGGTGTCAGTTGTACCGGCACATGTTGCTGAGATTCCTCAAGTTCCAGAAGAGCATAAAGGCCTCGGAAGAGACAGCGAACTTAGAAGACTAGTGGTACTGGTGGAGTTGTTGGTTATGAACTAAACCAGAGACACCCGAGTTACCCCGCATCTGCACTGGTTGCAGCTACGGGTCGACGGTGCTTTAATTGTGGTAATCTTGGACATATGCGACCAGCGTGCACAAGGTAGACAGTAATTTGCTTCACTTGTGGCCGACCAGGTCACAAACATATTTTCTGTAGACGGAGTGGAGTTTCATCACAACATGGTTCTTCTCCTGCCAGTGTAGTGGGAGGTGGGCAGAGGCCACCTCAGCAGCAGCAGACACAGGGACAACAGAGAGTCCCAAACCGTTCTACTACTCAGGGATCTGCTCCTAGGCCGAGTAGAGACAGAGGTCGTAGTGGGAGTACCACTGACACTAGAGGACCACAGGGTAGAGTTTTTGAGTTGAGGAGTGCAGAGGAGCCAACTGCACCGACTGCTACAAGTACCATTCTGATTCATGGTTTACCTGTTAGAGTCTTATTTGATACGGGTGCTACGCATTCTTTTATTTCTGATGCATGTGTTGAGCGTCTGAGTTTAGATACGACTGTGGGGATACCCTTTAGTATAGGGTTGCCCGATGGTAGTAGCGTCAGAGGTACCCGTGAGATCCGTGACTGTTCCATTTTTGTAGGGACCCGTGTATTACTTATTGACTTCTTTGTCATGCCATTAGAGCATGAAGAAGTTATTCTGGGTATGGATTGGATGGATAGACACCAGGCAATATTAGATGTAGGTAGGAGGATAGTGACCCTCTCTACCGAGTTAGGACAAATAGAGGTTTTCCGAGGCTGGGACCTTGGAAAATCAAGTATGGTTATCAGTGCGATACGAGCAACTAGACTGATTGCACAGGGTTGTGAGGCCTTCTAGTGTTATGCCATGAAGGAGGGGGAGAGTCCAACATTAGAGGATATCCCAGTTGTCTGTGATTTTGCAGATGTATTTGTTGAGCCGTCCAGTTTTCCGCCTCAGAGGAGTGTGGATTTTGGCATTGATTTAGAGCCTGGTACGAGACCTATCTCGAAGGCCCCATACCGGATGGCGCTTGTCGAGATGCTGGAGCTGAAGAAGCAACTTGAGGAGCTGGCTGAGAAGGGCTTCATCCGCTCTAGCGTGTCCCCATGGGGAGCACCTGTCCTCTTCGTACGGAAGAAGGACAGATCGTTGAGATTGTACATAGATTACAAAGAGCTGAACAAGGTGACCATCAAGAACAAGTATCCATTGCCGCATATTGATGACTTGTTAGATCAGCTTCAGGGAGCGACAATATTTTCCAGGATTGACCTGCGTTCAGGGTATCACCAACTGAGGGTGACAGAGCAGGATGTGCACAGGACAGTATTCCGGACCAGATATGTCCACTAAGAGTTTGTAGTGATGTCATTTGGGCTTACGAATGCCCCAGCAGTTTTTATGGAGTTGATGAACAACATCTTCATCGACTTCCTAGATCAGGTTGTGGTGGTCTTTATAGATGACATTCTGGTGTACTCTCGCAGTAGAGAGGAGCATGCAGGACAGCTGAGGACTGTATTGCAAGTTTTGCGAGATAGAGAACTTTATGCTAAGTTCTCTAAATGCGAGTTTTGGATGCCAGAGGTAGCATTTTTGGGTCATGTTGTATCAGCTGAAGGGATCAAGGTGGATCCGGCCAAGATTGAGGCAGTAGCAGCTTGGACTACACCGACGAACGTCAAGGAAGTACGTAGCTTCCTTGGCCTAGCCGGTTATTACAGACGCTTGTGGAAGGATTTTATGTGATTGCCCGTCCACTGACGAGTCTACTGAGAAAGACTACCAGATTTGTATGGTCTGATCAGTGTATGCAGAGTTTTGAGGAGCTGAAGAGACGTCGGACTTCCGCTCCTATTTTGGCACAACCAGAGGGTACAGAGGATTTTGTGGTTTACAGTGATGCATCCAAGCTAGGCTTGAGATGTGTTTTGATGCAGCGGGGCAGAGTGATAGCATATGCGTCTAGACAGCTGAAGACGTATGAGGAGAACTACCCGACTCATGAACTGGAGTTGGCAGCGGTAGTTCATGCATTGAAGATCTGGAGACATTACCTGTATGGTGTTACATGTAAGATCTTCACAAACCATAAGAGTCTGAAGTATATTTTCACGCAGCGGGAATTGAATAACCGTCAGCGTAGGTGGCTTGAGCTGATCAAGGATTTTGATCTGGAGATTCTGTATTATCCGGGGAAGGCGAACGTTGTCGCCGACGCCTTGAGCAGGAAGACGCCTCGAGAGCAGGCGATTGCGAGATTGACAATTCAGCATCAGTTGTAGAGGGATCTGATCTGGTTAGAGTTGGACATCCAGTTTCCTGATGAGGATGCCCAGCTGCGTACTTTAGAGGTTCTTCCTAATCTGTTGGGCGAGATCCAACAAAAGCAGGAGACCTGCCCGACACTGACGAGGATACGAGATAGGATGTCTCGGGATTAGGCACCACAGTTCCTTCTAGGAGCAGATGGAGTGTTGAGGTACCGCGGTCGCGTTTGTGTACCCGCTGATGCGGATCTACGCCAGAGGATTTTACAGGAGGCTCATTGTATGCCTTATTCAGTGCACCCCAAGTACGAGTAAGATGTACCAGGATTTGAGATCTTCATATTGGTGGGGAGGGCTGAAGCCCGATGTGACCAGATTTGTGGCCCAGTGTGCGATCTGTCAGCAGGTCAAGATCGAGCATAGTAGACCTGGAGGTGAACTCCATCCACGGCCTGTACCACAGAGGAAGTGGGAGGATGTCACCATTGACTTTGTTACTGGCCTGAGACAGAGCAGGAGCTTTGATGCCATATGGGTTATAGTGGACAGACTGACGAAGACGACACGTTTTATCCCTATCCGGGAAACGTGGCTAGTGAGCAGATTAGCTGAGGAGTACATTAGGCAGATAGTGAGACTCCATGTTGTACCGAGGACGATCGTCTCAGACAGAGATGGGCGATTTACCTCGAGGTTCTGGCAGCAGATTCAGACTGCCTTGGGGACGAGTTTACACTTTACTATTGCGTTTCATCCTTAGACAGATGGTCAGTCAGAGAGGACCATTCAGACACTGAAGGATATGTTGCGAGCTTGTGTGCTGGACTGGGGACAAGTGTGGACGGATCATCTCCCACTAGTTGAGTTCTCGTACAACAACAGCTGGCATGCATCTATTGGAATGGCCCCATATGAGGCACTGTATGGACAGAGATGTCGTACCCCGTTATGTTGGGATGAGCCGAGCAGTGTTAGTGGTTTGACACCTGATCAGATTCAGGATGATGTTGCTCGAGTAGCACTGATTAGAGAGCGGATGCTGACTGCACAGAGCCGTCAGAAGTCTTATGCAAATAGAAGGCGTAGACCCCTAGAGTTTAGAGTGGGAGCCCATGTGTGGCTGAAGGTGTCTCCGACACGAGGTGTTAGACTTTTTGGCAGTAAGGGGAAGTTGAGCCCCGATATGTTGGACCGTTCGAGATTCTGGATAGGGTTGGGAGCGCAACATACAGATTAGCTTTGCCTCCGAGGTTAGAGGGTGTTCACCCTGTGTTTCACGTATCTCAGCCGAGGGAGTATATACCAGATCCGAGACATATTGTGAGTTATGATGATTTGGTGGTTGAGCCGGACCACACTTTTGTTGAGCACCCGATTGCAGTCCTAGAACGAGGTATGAGACGCCTGCGTTCGAAGGACATTCCTATGCTGAAGATATAGTGATCGAGACGAGGACCTGATGAGGCTACATGGGAGACTGAGGATAGTATTCAGAGGAACTATCCAGAGTTTTATGCCGAGTAGATGTACCAGTAGGATCGACGAGTAGATCTTAGTACTATCTTGATGAATGTTATGCGTATGTGCTTATATGCTATGACATGTTTATTTGCGTACTAGCTATGATGTGATATGTGATCTTAGTAGATCTTGTTGTGCTAGTACGACTGATGTTTATAGCTGGAGATGGCTCTTCCCTCCATGCTATTGTGATACGATTAGGGTTTAGCTGGAGATGGTTATTCCTCCATGCTATTTTGATGGACATAGTATGTCCGGAGATGTTTTTCCTCCATGCCCTTCTGTTGTGATGATGATACGGCTAGAGATGTTTTTCCTCTATGCCTTTGCGACGTGATGATGATATGGCTAGAGATGTTTTTCCTCTATGCCCTTGTGATATGATTATAGTTTGGCTATAGATGGTTTTCCTCTATGCCCTGGATAGTATAGTGATCTTGTTGCTGAAGATGATGAGTTCCTCCATGCTTGTGTTTGAGGTTATAGAGTGATATAGGTTGATACCTTATGAGCAGAGAGGTGATGCCTCCGATAGAGAGAGTTATACCTCGGCTTATGAGTCCGAGTAGTTTGAGGATTTCTACAAGTTTCGGGACGAAACTTGTTTTTAGGGGGGTGAGATGTAAGAGCCTTGACCTTTTGGAGCTGAGCCGCCCCTGCGGGTGCTTTGTGCCGCCCCAGCGGGTGTCCGCCCCTACGGCTCAGGGAACCGCCCTTGCGGTTTCTTGCGGCTGCAGCCGGCTTTGTAGACCCTTTGACCCGTGCTTTACTCTTTCCTTCCTTCCTCCTTAAGCCTCTTCTTTGGATCGTGAGGAAGGGTTTCAATCTTCTTTTTCATCTTCTCACGATCTTCTTCTCTCCTCCTTCTTCTTGATCTTGTTCTCGCTTTTTCTTTAGTTTGGAAGAGTTGGTTGTGTGGCCTTGTTGAGGTTGATGTTGTGTGTTGTTGTTGCTGAGCTTGGGAGCTAACTGAGGTGGTTGTGTTGAGCTTTTCCTCCTGTATAGAATCCCAGCAGTGGTGAGCTTACTCATCTTTCTTTCTTCCTTTGATTCTTGTTCCTCTTTCCTAGCTTAGGATTAGATGTGTTTGGATGTGTATTGATGTTATAATGTGTATGTATATGTATGATTGTGGCTATGGAATGAAGAAGACGTGATTTGATCACGTGAAAGTAGCCGCCCCCGCCACTGACTATACCATAGGCCATTCTGCACTATCGTCGCCCCCGCGTCTGGAAGTAGCCGCCCCCGCGTCTGGAAGTAGCTGCCCCTGCGGGACCTTGTCACCGCACCCGCGCTCGGAAGCCGCCGCCCCTGCGGCCACGGTCACAGCGCCCGCGCCAGCGCCTGCGGTTTACCTTGTTCCGCAGGTGCGTTTTGTGCAGGATCTACTTAGAGTAGTATGATCTTTTCCTTTCCTAGTATGAGCGGATTAGTAGCATGCTAGGTACGTGTTTGAGGTTAGAATGATGATGAGTATGTTATCATTTATGCCGGTTATGGCTTTGAGGTTTATGAGTTAGGATATGATCCTTATGGATCCCTTGGGTCTAGGTGTGACACCTTTGATGGATAGGAGTTTGATATCTTGTTATGCCTTGTTATTAGGCAGTTTTGTCCTCCAGATTGTAGTAGACCGTGTTTGAAAGTTGATCGTGGTTGAGACTACTTCTGAGGTTGAGGTAAGTCCACAGGACTTACCTCTTACAGTGGCGGATGTATGCATGAGTGGTGTTTGTTATATGCTTTATAACATGCTTTATGATAATTACCAACCTATGGTATAGTCAGTGGTGGATTTAAGGGGGGTAAGGGAGGGGACCGTGCCCCTCCAATCATGTGTGGAGCAGTGTAAAAAAAAAACCCTATCAAAACGACGTCGTTTTAATAAGAAGGAAAAAAATCCCTACTGGGTTCTGCTTTCTCCCGCTCGGCCGCTCCAGAACTCCTCTCTCCTCAACTTTCACGCTCTGTCTCTCCCGCTCGCCTTTCCTCTCCTCTCGAGTCTCGTCGGACGTCGGCCGTCGCTGCTCGTCGGCCATCGCTGCTCACCTCTTACAGTGCCGCTCCTACGCTCGCCCACCTGGCCTCCGCAGTGCCCGCCTCGCCTCGCCTCCGCAGTGCCGCCCGCCTCGCCTTCGCCTCCTCTCAGCAGTTCCGCTCCCCTCTTTGAGTCAGCAGTTCCAGTCGGCCCACTCCTCTGCTCGCCCGCCCGCCTTGCCTCTGCAGACCACAGTGCGCTCCTCTCCTCGCCTGAGTCGCCTCCGGCCCTCCGTAGTGCCGCATTGCCGCCCGCCTTGCTGTAAATCACGGCTGAAGGTTTGTTTACTTAATTTCCCTTTAAATTTAATTTTTTTAAATCAATTTGAATATTTGATTAATAAAATTATAGTTGATTAGGTATAATTTGTTGGTTATGTTTAATTTGTTGGTATTTGTTGATTGAGTTTATGTTAAATTTGTTGATTGAATTGAAATGTTATTTTAAAGTTCTTGGTATTTGTTGATTGAATTGAAAATTAGTGCTTGATTACTTAATTAGGTTGAATTTGATGATTGAATTTGATTGTGTTCAAAAGGTTTATTAATTGTATTATTAGGATTTACAATATGGACAATTTTCTTATTCGGAAGAAGGTATCGACTCCAAATGTTGAAGGTTCAAGTTCAATTCCTAGTGTGAATGTTGGGGCATCAAATGAAAGTGATGGTAGAGATCATGTTGTTGGCGAAAAAAGAGCTCGAGTTGAAAGTTCTCGTGATTCAACTTGTGATGTTATCATTATTAGCGATCCGGCATTGTGCAAAAGCATTGACAATGAAGTTATTATTCAATATTTTCAGACGATGAGATCCCAAAAGAGGGATTTGCCCCCTTTACGGTAGTGAACTCTTTTGTTGTACTAAATTTCATATTAGTAATGAACTATTTTGTCTTTATTTCTTTAAGGCGTTCAGTCCCCCCTTCAGATATTTCCTGGCTCCGCCACTGGGTATAGTGATTGCCCATTGTAGGGCCTTGACAGCTGTCCCTTTCATCCCTTTGGAGTCTGGGCGGTTCTCTGTGGTTGGGTCAGACTTGGTAAACGGTTGGTCACTCCCCATTCCCTTAGGGTACACGGGTGGGTGTGACCAGGGACCACTCCAGCTACCATGAGCACCCAGAGGCGAGGGTTATATTCCTCGTGTCACATATGTTCATATTTATATTTATATATATACGATTTGAGTGATTGACGTTATAAAGATAATAAACCGGGTAAATCTGTGATAGCATGATGAGGTGTTTATTATTCTCTGATGTGTGATTGTGCTTTTGCATCTCTATATATGTGTATGGTTAGCAAACGGTTTTATACCGTGTTGTAGATCCTTTGCAGGTTAGGAGAGCTGCAAAGTGATCTAGAGGGATGATCCGCTGAGGGCTCCGTACACTGGGGCGTTATCGTGGGATATGGGATCTTTTATTATGTACAGTTATGTTTTATTTGTACTCAGCGGTACTTATGTATCACCTTTTGATACTTATATATATCAGTTTCATGTTTTGGTTTTAATCTATCTGTGCCTTGTTGTAAGATCCAGTGAACTTGTTGTCAAGCTAGGGTCAGGATCCATTGTGAGATCCAGCGCCTCGAGTCCTACGGATTCGGGGTGTTGCAAATCCAACCAAAATGGAATAGCGTAATAACGTAATAACATAACATAATAACATAATATCATGACCGTATCATATTCCAACCAAAATCTCATACATACTCAAACTAAATACAAAATATCATCCAAAATAAAAGATAAACATCATAAATGTCACTGTTGTGAGGCCCGAATTTGAGAAGGATCAAGTGGTGGCCGATGTCCCACCGCCTCGTCATAAGCCGTTGTAACTCGTCATTTATCTCCTTCATCATCCGCGTACCACGAACACATAAAATATCCCGGATCCTACCAACAGGGACATGTAGGCGTTGTTGACAAATACAAGTAGTTAGAAACCGTAATAGATGAAACGTAATGATAATATGTACAAATGAGATATCTTACCCGGTGTCGGAAACATGTACAAGAGGTGGTTGATCCATTGGAGGTGCTTGTGCAACTAACCCCGAAAAGAGGTATGGGTTGTTGGAGATTTGGGCTAAGTCTTCATTGTAACCATTGAGCTTGTCTCGAGACAAGGTGCAATGAGTTGTTCACATGTGTGTCACTATGGTCTGGGTTGCGGGAGGCAAGCCAAGTGACCGGCACTAAGAGCAACTAGTATTGTAAGGGGAGTCGTATCGAAGCAAGGTGATCTACGACAAGGTCAACCTGTGCCAGATTTTACAAGGCCGATACTTGGGACTTTTTAGCCACGGTTTCTCGGCACACCTTTGGTTCTTAGGCCTTATATTGGCTAAAGAACATGTGGTTAAAAATTGGGAGCAATCCAAGCTCAAATGCTTAGTGATTGTCAATGAAGCAAGCTAGTGAGCTTCTTTATGAGCTACACTAGCTTGAGCTAAGATATTGAGTATTTGCGGATCTTGGAGTTTACCCTAGCTATGTGAAAGTGAATAAAGCTCATTGGAAGTGTTTGGACCAAGAAAAATAAGCTAGCTCTAAGCTAGCTTCGGGGAGCGGTTTTGGGCTCCCTGTTTGGGCCTCGGGCCTCGGGCCTTTCTAGGGTTTCAAGGCCCATCATCCAAGCAACTTCCATGTAACTTCCCGAACCGCTTTTAACCGCATTGGTGGTTATAATTCCCCAAAAACGTTGGCCCCTATGCCTATATAAGGGAGATCCATTTGCACTTGATTCTTCATTCGTTTTTGCAACAAATAAGCTTTTAGTTGCATTGTATTGACATTGGATATGCCTTCTTATAGCTTGTTTGCAAAACTCGAAAGACCAGTATACTTCCTTTGTATTGACAAAGGATAGGCATCCATCTTAGATTGGTTTTGTATTGACGAAACCTAGAAATACCCTTTCTTTACAAACTAAGACAAGTAAGTCACTTACTTAGTCTTTGTAACGGGTAACGTTTTATCCCACTAAGGTATTTGGATATTCCCGGTGTAGGGGAAAATACACTTAGAAGGAAAATTCTTTTATGAATGACTCATTACATAATCCAAGTCAATGTTTTAAACATATAACAATCGGTTTATAAGACTTGCAATTGAACTTAATTTATATTAGAGTTTCGTCTACTCCTTTCGGAGATTACAAACTCTTGGTTGGGTTTTGTCTACTCCTTTGTGGAGATTACGAACCCTTGTTAATAATTTGATTTCACTTCAAGATAATTATATATATATTAATTTGATTGGTAATTGGGAGAACCGTCTACTCACTTAAGTGAGACTACGGCCCTTTGGTCTAAAATCAGACACCTAAATTCCAACAATCTTCTAAGTGTATTTATTGTGTTTTGTTTATTGTTTTGTAGAATTGGATTGGTCAATAATGAGTAAGACGTTAATGACGGAAATGACTTCTCGCTTTGGGAAGTTGGATAAGTTTGAGGGTGTGGACTTTAGGAGGTGGCAAAAGAAAATGCACTTCCTCTTGACTACACTGAAAGTTTCTTATGTCCTCACGACACCTAGACCAGCCGAGCCGGTTAATGATATGGTGGAGGAAATATCGGTTGTCCGACAAAGGAGCAAATGGAATAATGATGACTACATATGTCGTGGTCATATTCTCAATGGCATGAGTGATGCATTGTTTGACGTCTACCAAAGTGTAGAGTCATCAACATTGTTGTGGGATCAACTCGAGTCTAAATATATGGCGGAGGATGCATCATCTCGCAAATTCTTAGTCTCATATTTTAACTCGTATAAAATGGTGGACTCAAGGCCGGTAATGGAACAATATAATGAATTGCTCCGGATTCTTGGGAGGTTCACTCAACATGCCATGCATATAGATGAGGCCATTGCGGTTTCGTCTTTCATGGATAAGCTCCCCCCCCCCCCCTTCATGGAAGGACTTCCGCCATGTGCTAAAGCACAAGAAGGAAGAACTCACGTTGGTGGAACTTGGGTCTCACCTTCAAATTGAACAAGGCCTTAGGGCACAAGAGGGTGGAATCAAGAAGGATGATAAAACTTCTACTTCCCACGAGGCCAACATGATGGATGGCAAGGGCAAAAGGAAGAGGTCCAAAGGAAAGGACATGGACAAGGGAAAGAAGTCCAAGAAGTCCAAGAAGGTTAATATTGACAAGAAACCGAAAGGTGCTTGTTGGAAGTGTGGCAAGACTGGCCACTTCAAGCGGGATTGTAAGGCTAAGGTCGATGGATCCAAGGGTGAAGGTCAAAGTGACCAAAACCCCCCAAACCAAGGTAACTCTCTTATGAGTCTTGATTCTAACTTTGATATAAATTCTGATTTGAATTATGTGTCATTGACTATTGAATGTTTGTCCATGCAGGATGACCTTGGATGGTGGGTGGACTCGGGTGCAACAACTCACTTTTGCAAAGATCGGCGTTGGTTCAAGACGTACGCCGTCGCTAACGATGGAACACTCATACATATGGGAAACGAGTCTACCACCCCCGTTCTAGGAAGAGGGCGGGTTGATCTATACTTCACAAGTGGCAAGACACTAGTCTTGTCAAATGTTCTACATGCACCGGCCATTAGAAAGAATGTGGTTTCCGGTGGTGTACTTAATAGGCTTGGCTTCAAACAAGTCATAGAAGCCGACCGCTATGTATTATCTAGGAGAGGCACATTTGTAGGCTTTGGCCATTGGAACAACAATATGTTTCTTCTCTCTTTATGTAATAAACTTTCTAATATTAATAATAATAAGAATAGTTTATTTACATTGTCATCTTCTTCCAATTGTGATTTTGTTAAATGGCATGCACGACTTGGACATGTTCACTTTAAACGTATGAATGACATGACTAAGGATGGTATTTTACCTAAACTTGACTTACCAAAATATAAGTGTAAAACATGCATGTTGACCAAAATAACAAGACTTCCATTTCCTAGAATTGAAAGAGAACAATCGATGCTCGGCTTAGTCCACTCGGATCTAGGTGACTTGCATTCTACTCCTTCATTAGGAAATAAGAAATATTACGTAACATTCGTAGATGATTACTCTAGGTATTGTTACGTATATCTACTCTTTGCGAAGAGTGATGCCTTAGACAAATTCTATGTATACAAGAATGAATATGAGTTACAACAAGGTACCTTAATAAAAAGACTACGCACGGATCGTGGTGGTGAATTTATGGATAAGGAATACTTTGAGAGTGTCGGGATCATACATGAGACCACGGCACCTTACACACCACAATCAAATGGTGTGGCCGAACGAAAGAATCGAGTGCTTAAAGAGATGGTCAATGCGATGCTCTCTTACTCGGGTCTTAAGAACTCGTTTTGGGGTGAAACTATGCTCACGGCAAACTACTTGCTTAATCGTGTTCCAAACAAAAGAAGCAAGAAGACTCCTTATGAATTATGGTTCAAAAGGAAGCCAAACCTACACTACTTGCGAGTGTGGGGATGTCGAGCCATAGTTAGGCTAAATGAAAATAAACGTAAGACTTTAGTTGAAAGAGGTGTTGAGTGTGTGTTCATTGGCTATGCCGAACACTCCAAAGCTTATAGGTTCTATGTGATAGAACCGAATGACTTAATCTCGGTCAATACCGTTATAGAGTCTAGGGATGCCATCTTTGATGAAGATCGTTTCACCTCGGCTCCTAGGCCTAGGGAAGTGATCAACATGACCTTAGATGAGGAACACCCAAACAAACGTCGTAGGATTCAAGTTGAATCATGGCAAGCTTCACATGGGCTTGACTCGGCGGAGATTGCTCCTATGAGCACTATTTTGTCCCAAAAATCAATTTTCCAAGTGTTCTTGGTTGAAGGATCAAGGGATAATGGATCGTCACTCTCACTTTCATATTGATGAGGATCCAAAGACATTTGAGGAGGCCATGAAGTCTCAAGATGTTGCCTTTTGGAAGGAAGCAATCCAAGAGGAGATGGACTCCATTGTGGGCAACCACACATGGGAGTTGGTCAACCTTCCTTCCGGTTGCAAACCTTTGGGGTGCAAATGGATCTTCAAGAGGAAGATGAAAGTTGACGGTTCCATTGACAAGTTTAAACCACGCTTGGTCATCCAAGGCTTTAGACAAAGGGAAGGTGTCGATTAGTTTGACACATACGCTCCGGTGGCTATGATTACAACCATTAGGTTATTAATAGCTATGGCGGCTATACACAATCTAGTGATTCACCAAATGGATGTCAAGACGGCATTCCTTAATGGTGATCTAGATGAGGAAGTGTATATGAGACAACCCGAAGGGTTTGTCTTGAAAGGACAAGAACACAAAGTGTGTCGCTTCATCAAATCCTTGTATGGACTAAAGCAAGCTCCAAAACAATGGCATCAAAAGTTTGATGATGTCGTATTGTCAAATGGGTTTAAGATAAATCAAGCTGACAAGTGTGTCTATAGTAAGTTTGATCATACCGGTCAAGGTGTGATCATATGCTTATATGTTGATGACATGTTGATATTTGGAACAAACCAAATAAAAGTAGACCTAACTAAGGATTTCTTGTCCACTAAGTTTTCAATGAAAGACCTAGGTGAGGCAGATGTGATTCTAGGCATAAGAATCAAACGTGATGTTAAAGGCTTAAGCCTCACACAATCACACTACATTGAGAAAGTTGTCAAACGATTCCAATGTGATATGAGTACAACTATTAGTACTCCTATGGACTCAAGTGAGAAGTTGATGCCTAATCAAGGATCGGCCGTTTCTCAACTTGAGTATGCACAAGTAATAGGATGTTGTGTGTATGCAATGACCAACACTAGGCCGGATATTGCTTTTGCCATTGGTAAATTGAGTAGGTACACGAGTTGTCCTAGCTCACAACATTGGAAGGCACTAAGGCGTGTGCTTAGGTACCTCAAGGGGAGCATGGGTTTTGGCATCTTGTATACTAAGTATCATTTGGTGATAGAAGGCTACTCAGATGCGTCATGGATCACTAATTTAGAGGATCACTCATCCACAATTGGATGGGTTTTCTTGTTAGGTGGTGGTGCCATTTCGTGGGCTTCAAAGAAGCAAACGTGCATCACAACCTTGACCATGGAGTCCGAGTTTGTGGCACTTGCCGCTGCCGGGAAGGAAGCTGAATGGCTAAGGAATTTGGTTATAGAAATTCCTCTATGGCCAAAACCGGTTTCTCCTATCTCAATTCATTGTGATAGTGCAACTACGTTGGCTAAAGCTTATAGTCAAGCGTACAATGGGAAATCAAGACATCTTGGTGTGAGACATAGCTCGGTTAGAGAGCTCATAACTCAGGTATAATATCGGTCGATTTTGTGAGAACTCACAATAATCTAGCCGATCATTTAACCAAGAGCTTCGCTAGGGACTTAGTTCAAAAGTCAGCCAAGGGGATGGATTTAACGACCTAAACTAAAAACGACTTGTCATGGGACACACCCAATTCGCATATGGCTTGATGCCTTATCCGAATTCAATGAGGCAAGCCCATTCCAAGAAGTTGTGAGCATAAAATGCTCATCCAAGGTAATTCTCTATACCTATATAATATGTATAGTTTGAAATAAACAATTTCTTAACAACTCTTTTGAAAAATTGCAATTATAGGTGCAAGATCATAAAAGAGTTGGCTACGTGAACATGAAGTGTCAAGGCTTCTTCAAGGGAGTGTATGGTCGACTCGCCTTTATGTTCATTAGAGGATTAGGACACAATAGCCTTTAAATGTGTCATTTATTTGTAAAGGAAATGTAAATTTAGTGTATGTTGCCTTCATGTACTTAGACAAGTTAAGTGGTTCAATCCATTGGGACACCACGATTCTTTAGTGCATAATGTGTAATTATACTAATTCAATAAATTCAATCGAAAGACATTTATGATTATGCGAATATTTTGTTTGGATGTATGTCTATAAAAAGTTTCTTGACTTTGCTCAAATGGGGGAGGAATGTTGGAGATTTGGGCTAAGTCTTCATTGTAACCATTGAGTTTGTCTCGAGACAAGGTGCAATGAGTTGTTCACATGTGTGTCACTATGGTCTGGGTTGCGGGAGGCAAGCCAAGTGACCGGCACTAAGAGCAACTAGTATTGTAAGGGGAGTCGAATAGAAGCAAGGTGATCTACGACAAGGTCAACCTGTGCCAGATTTTACAAGGCCGATACTTGGGGCTTTTTAGCCACGGTTTCTCGGCACACCTTTGGTTCTTAGGCCTTATATTGGCTAAAGAACATGTGGTTAAAAATTGGGAGCAATCCAAGCTCAAATGCTTAGTGATTGTCAATGAAGCAGCTAGTGAGCTTCTTTATGAGCTACACTAGCTTGAGCTAAGATATTGAGTATTTGCGGATCTTGGAGCTTACCCTAGCTATGTGAAAGTGAATAAAGCTCATTGGAAGTGTTTGGACCAAGAAAAATAAGCTAGCTCTAAGCTAGCTTCGGGGAGCGGTTTTGGGCTCCCTGTTTGGGCCTCGGGCCTTTCTAGGGTTTCAAGGCCCATCATCCAAGCAACTTCCATGCAACTTCCATGTAACTTCCCTAACCGCTTTTAACCGCTTTTTGGTGGTTATAATTCCCCAAAAACGTTGGCCCCTATGCCTATATAAGGGAGAGCCATTTGCACTTGATTCTTCATTCGTTTTGGCAACAAATAAGCTTTTAGTTCCATTGTATTGGCATTGGATAGGCCTTCTTATAGCTTGTTTGCAAAACTCGAAAGACCAGTATACTTCCTTTGTATTGACAAATGATAGACATCCATCTTAGATTGGTTTTGTATTGACGAAACCTAGGAATACCCTTTCTTTACAAAGTAAGACAAGTAAGTCACTTACTTAGTCTTTGTAACGTGTAACGTTTTATCCCACTAAGGTATTTGGATATTCCCGGTGTAGGGGAAAATACACTTAGAAGGAAAATTCTTTTATGAATGACTCATTACATAATCCAAGTCAATGTTTTAAACATATAACAATCGGTTTATAAGACTTGCAATTGAACTTAATTTATATTAGAGTTTCGTCTACTTCTTTCGGAGATTACAAACTCTTGGTTGGGTTTTGTCTACTCCTTTGTGGAGATTACGAACCCTTGTTAATAATTTGATTTCACGTCAAGATAGTTATATATATATTAATTTGATTGGCAATTGGGAGAACCGTCTACTCACTTAAGTGAGACTACGGCCCTTTGGTCTAAAACCGGACACCTAAATTCCAACATGGGTGACCCCGGTAAATGAACCATGTCATGTAGTCATTAGCTACAACCCATGAGACGGGGACCAACTTCATGCCGATCAATGAGAAGTGTATGACCTCCTCATGTCTCATGGACCAGCTATCGTGTGCGAGCGATGATACCGAACCTTGTAACATCTACCCCCAATAGCGGGACGATCCTCCTTGGTTACCGGGATACGATCGTCGGGGATCTTCTGTATACGTCCACACTGTCTCATCACTCTATCCGGCATATAGGGCTTCTCGACGTCACATATACAAATGAAGCCTTTGTATATGAAGATAGCAAAATATCCGTCAAAGTCCAAGACATAGTCATTGTATAGAATAAACCCGACGTCCTCTAGCCTCATCCCCTCTAGCCAGCGATGTAGAGACGCGAACCTCTGAAACGTCAAGGCGGGGTCTTTGGGATCGAAATCCTCGAATTCCGACGTGCAGATCCCTGAAGCTCAATATCCGTGGCGATTGGAATGCAAAGAGAGGGAAAGTGCACATATATCCCGCCTATATTTTGCAAGAATATAAATTTTTTTCGATTATTTGATATATATAATCTATAATAATGAAAAGATGTGTCGAATATTGATACCCGCAAGAGTGATGTGCGTTGCCCCATGGTCTTCACCCTAGACCGGAAAGACAAACCAAGATGCCGATACAAAAAGCATGAAATCCCTACCTCCAAGCATACAGGCCAATCATCTTGTGATCGTGTACAAGGTTGATCACCCATGGTCGTATCCGGTTAGTAGTCTTGTCAACTACCAATGTCATATGCCTCGGCCTTAGCCTGCTTTGTCTCAAAGGTGGCGCTCAGGTACTCTATGCGTCGATGTGTGCTCCATGACGTCTCACATGACTCTCCGTTAATCCGGAGACCAATCAAAATAGCCACATCATGGATGGTGGTCGTCATCTCAACCTAAGTGAGATGAAAACTATTGGTCTTCAGGTGCCACCGCTCGACGAAGGCATGAAAGAGTGTGTGATCAACCCTAGTGAAGTCAAACTTCTCTAGATCATTCAATCCACTCCGGTTGCCCAAAGTAAACCATCCCTCGCGGTCATCATGATCACGACACCAATCAGAAAACTTTCTCACTTGGTCGATACGTCGGTGTATCTTAATCACCTCTCTCGCGTCCTTCATTCGAAAAATATAAGCATTAAACATAAAAATACATCCGTTCACATTTATCGCCGAAATCTAGTAACATACCTCGTCCATCCATATAGGGCAACTCTATGGTTGGCGTACCTCATCAGCAAATCTGGACTCCTAGGGACACCAGTCCCTCGACGAACACGAGTAGTAGAAGATGATGACCATGCATGCATCAACTCCAAGTGCATGGGTGGAATGGGTTTGAGTGTGATATAGAGGGGGAGCGTGAGAAGGAGAGGGAATAAAAGCGAGACCAGTAGTAGGAGCGGACTCAGATGGTGAGGGAATAGAAGTAGGATCAGTAGGTGGTGGTCGATCGTCTCGGCGTAAAGAAGCGGTAGTTGGTGGTCGTGTTTGTGCCTTAGCATATTGCTCGAGAACGAGTTAAACCTAATTTTGAAATCAATAGAGTTATCAAAAATCTGAATTCCAAACTCCGTATACATTAACTAACAATAATTATTTTTTTTAAAAAAAATATAAAATGTAAACAGGCGCTTGTTTTAAACAGACGTGTGTATTTACGCACCCGCTTCAACGCAGTTGGCTTGCATTGAAGTTGGCGGCATACCTTCAACGCAATCGGCCTGCGTTAAAGGTAAGCTCAACATGTTCTACGCGAGCAAAGAACATTGAAGAACAGGTCGATTTTTTTTAAATTTTTTTTCGTTTTCGATTTAAATTCCAATTTCGTCTACGTTATCTCGTTTCTAACCTAAACTAAGTTCTCATTTCCAATTCCGTTTCTAAAATAAAACTAACAAATTCAGAATAAAAACGTTAAAAACAGTAAAAATGAAACTAAAAAACAATCAAAACACGCGGAAGCTAAAAGAAAATGTATCTCGAGTGCACTCAAAGCGCGTTTTTGGTAAGGACATCTTGGAGGATCCATGATATCGATTTTTTTTCCCTGATTCAAATGAGAGCTTTTTTTTATAGTGTGTCCGAATTTTTGAACATTGGAGATAATCGGCGGCGGCAGGCATCATCGCTTATTGTAGGGTTTGAACTTTTACGCAATCGACCTGCGTTGAAGTTGAAGTATCTCAACGCAATTGACCTGCGCTGAGTTTGAAACTTCTTTTAACGCAGTCGGAATGCGTTAAAAATGTACATTTGTTATTTTTTAGGGCGTGTCCTTAGCAGTCCGGAGAAAGAAATATGCCTATATTTAGGGATTTTTATTTGAATAATTACAATCATCCTTAAATCTAATTTAATCATACAGTTCACAATCCTTCTAACTATCTCCATAAAAATCATCCTCACACACATGAGTCTCTGACATCCTTTGAGCAGTGAGTTATGTCATCTCACAGATTTGTTATGCTGATTTGTTTCTATATTTCAAGTTTGTCCGAAACATGGAACCACTTTACTTTTAAAAAAAGTTCATGGCTATCAGCTTCTCCAAGAGCCATAATATCGAAACAGAGAAGAATTAATGGCTTTTATTTTCACACATCTATCACAAAACACATTTGACCCATCAACCAGCTAGATTTTTTTTCTTGTCTCACTCCGTTTGTTCTTCAACAAAAGAAACACAAAGCATTTGTCAGGCCCCCACTCAAATGGTGAAAGCGACTGCCATTTTTTTAGCTATCTCCATTGCTACGACCAAACACAACAAACAGCCAAATCTCCTAATGACATTACCCTACAGTAAAAGTATTGGCAGAATGGCAGACACATACAGATAAGCCTTTTTTTTTTTTTTTAATAATACACGGTAAGCAATTAGGAAGGATCATCTCCTCGAGACTTTCCGTCCTAGGGCATCCTTTCATTTCAGCTCATACATGGCTTCTACAAATATGCTTTTGTTTTTCTTGTAGTTGAGTTTGTTTTTGGGTGCAATTTGAATATACAGCTTTTCGAGACCAGGCAAGCCAAGAAACCAAAAACACAATCAATGTTTATACACAAATGAACTCGAGATCGTGGAAACAATATGTTCACAAACAAGAATAGTTTTACGAGTCTCCGCCAATCATAAGAGAATGAAAGCCAACCTTGCTGATATCCACAAATGTTGAATAGTTTTCATCCAGTGGCTGTTTCCATGGCTCCCCGTCCATTTGGAGGAACGACTCTCTCCAATCCCCACCTCGAATCTCCAGTCGGATAGCTGCTGCCTGGAAACATAAATTCAACAAATTACTCGAGTTTATCTGTTTACTTGTAGTTTATTTTTGTTTCATTTAGTTTATAAATCCATGGTTTAATTTTTAAGAACTGAAAACGTTAAGGAAAATTAAACATTATGTAGTAAATTAATAACCTGGGCAATGTGTTTGGCAGAGATGAGTTCTACCATAACAAAGGATGCATGCCAACCATTTTTAAGACCGAAAATTTCTAAAAGTCCATCATCAGCATGGGCCTCAACAAAACCTCTCTGAAACAAACAAATGAACAGAGAATCTTTAGGGCCTCTTTGTTTTTAACTCTGGAAACGGAAACGGAATGGAAATGAATCTAGTCCATACGTCTACCCTTATTCATGAAATTTTTTTGGAATCATTCCTTGTGGTTTGAGGTAATTATAGTAGAATTTGATTGGTTTTGATACCCTATAGGAAAAAAAATGGAGGGAAACAAGTGCATTTTGCATGAAGCCACAACGAATGATTCCATGAACAAGGTACACATAAGGACTAGATTCATTTCAAATCCGTTTCCGCTTCCGGAGTTACAACCAAATGGGGGTTAGTTCTAATGATATACTTAGAACAACAATTCTCTTCACGACCATGAAGAGATTACCTTTTCCAGATATTGTGGACTGAGATTTCCCCATGGATGCCTTCCACTAGCATAGCTATGAAGATTCAGTACAACAATGGATCTTATACTGCAAATTAATTCAAATAGGCAGAATTTGATACCCAATTGGATAAAGGATTGACAATATTTTGTACAAGTATGGACGTAATGCATCAACATCAATGACTAATGAAGCATTTGGGAAGTTTTTCAGATTTGAATTTTTCTGAAACTTGCAAAATTGTAATGTCTAAAGTCTAAAAGAATTTGAATTTTTTTTTAAAAAGTTTGAACTGTCTTCTACCTTTACTATGCTATAATTGATTCCCATAGAAATCTTATATAAAGGAAACTATTACTAGACTAGAAATGTATTTCTGAAACAAATAGGCAGAATTTGAAGCTCACTTTGAAGGAACAGGAATTTCCTCCCAATCTGAGCAGTTCGCCTTTTTAATGCGGATCTTCAGAATGTTTCTTAGGCCCCTACATTCAGGAAATGGCAATATGCTATCAGAATGATAGTTCTTGAACAATCATCATATTTGATGCAGAAAGTGTATCACAAAAATGGGTATTTTGCCAGTGTGCTTGGACTTTTTCAAGATAAATTAGAAATGTGATTAGAAGTTAACTTTACCAGAAAATCGGAAACCAGTTGAACAACAATCAGTAGAAATATAGTTTTTATTTTTTTTCCTTTCTCTTTTTTTTTTCCTTTCTCTTTGTTCTAGTGTTTTATACTATTGAGGGGTGAAGGGGCTGACCTTAGACCTGGATCACTCGTACAAGGAGTGCAGAACCAACCTTGGCTACAACTGTATCCAGAGTAAATAAGCTGCCAAAGCAGAATTTTGAAAAAGAAAAGTTGATCATTATTTAAATTTCTGTGACAGAATGAGAAAACAAGAAACAATAACAAAGTTGATGTAAAATTAGACTAAGTGCACATTAAATTGTTCAACCAGCAACCAATACATCGCAATATGAGGATGAATGGAATAGACAATCAAATAAGCTGATAAGGATGGCTCAATGGTGCAACGGATCTATTTTACATTCAACAATTAAAAGCCAATATCTTAAGCTATTATTAATATTGGACTTCAATTCATAACCACTCACACTCACAAGGAATTTGACAATTCGTCTTAAAACTGATGAGCTATTTCACATTAAACATGAGAACAAGCCACAGATTATGTGTTTATTTGACTTCTATCAGTTACATAACATGAACTTAGAATGAAGTTGACAAAAAATGGATTTTGTGAGTAATTATGAAAGCAAGATATGTGGTAAAACCACCAAAATGGGCTTCATTCAATTGAGATAAAATGCTAGAGCATCAATCTCAAAGCCGGAGAAGGGGAAACAGGCGGACCTTATTTGCAATGGGCCCTTGTGCAAGGTAAGGCTTTTCATTACGCAAGTGATGGAAACCGTATGCAACTTGAGCATCCATTCCTGTATGAGAAAGTATCAGATACAGTAATGTGCATTTTCATCTCAAAAGAATTTACTAGTGCAAAAATAAAAATAAAACACATCCATTTTTGCCAACTTTCCACAATAATTTGCAGAGGTGGTGATGTAACATTGGAATGGAACATTAGATAGTCATATATGATATATTACCAGTAATTTCCAAAGCATACAGATAAACACATCTATATTATGTCTTATCTGAAAGGGTAGAAATTACCTATGCTGAAGTAATTATAGAATACTCCATTATAGCAAGTGACTTTCTCAGGCAATGGACCTTCTGCTTCCAAGTCCTGGAAAATAGCAGATTTGATAATGAATTGCAAACAGACGGGACAACCAACCATTAAGAGGCAAAAGTTAGATAATCAGCATTTGCACAATGACAAATATCCGTCATCATACCTCAATGTTTATTTCATTTCTAGTCATACTGTACAAGATCACCAAGAGTTTCTGGTAGTACGGAAATAGAACAGATTGCATACAATTTGAATATTTATGAAGTATAACACATAAAAGCAATACCCACCTGTTCAAAAGTCATAATCCAACATGAGGGATCTTTTATTGAACTACCACAATTTGATTTCGAACATTAAAGGTCATAGCAAGTCCCGGATATATACACTTGTATCAATTTTCAGTGCCAAAACTAAATAATATTTATATATCATATATTCAGCCTATATCAACAAATCGTCAATGAAATACTCGTATCTTACATCACTGTGTTTACTCTTTACAAATGTTTCTAGTGGTGTAAACCACCAAAGCACCAATCAGCCATGACAGAAAAATTCTGCACCTGTTAGGAGGAAGTCATATCAGCAGCATGTACTTCCTCCTAAAATAAACAACAAATCAACACACTAAATCAATGTCCAGGATGAAAACTAACCTGAATAGAGAATAAAAGAAAATATAAGTTTATTTCCCTATAATCACGTAATGAGTTTGTCACTTCCCCTTCTGTATACTGTTTCATAATTTGGATGGATACATCACAAAAGTTCCTAGTTGATCAATGAAATGCAACTTATGAAGCATGTTTTGGTTCCTAAATGTATCCGCGGGCTAACTTAGAGCCAAAGCAGATCTGTGGGACTTGATTATTTTACAATTCATCAGAGAAACAAGAATATGGGCACACTTACTATGCACAGGTTCAACACATCATGTAGAAAGTGCAATTCCACTTATATTCATAACAACTCAACCAGGCTAGCTATTAGAATACAAAACCTGAATGAGAGGGCACTCTTCTGAATGCTTCATCGAATTGGCAAGTCCACTACTTCACCAGCTGCATTGTCACTGTGACATGCAACTGCAACATTTAAAAGCCAAATGTTAGAAACAAAAATGGGCTTTGCAGGCAATTTTTGTTTTAAGATGTAATCATGATTCTAACAGTTGTCCCTATGACGTACCTTTTCACTGATGTATTTAAATCCCACTAAAATTACTTAAACCACATGATTCCAAAATTTTCATGACAAGGGTATGCATATGGGCATTCCGGGAGATCAGATTCATTTTCATTCCGTTTCCGGAGTTAAAACCAAACGGGCCCTCAGATTGAACTCCATGTATCAAATCGCTATAAACAATCTCAATCCATAAGCAGGTTCTAGATTAATAGCAGGAAATTTTCAAACACCAAAAAGTTGCAAGCGACTGAGTATCTCAAAAATCAAATTGTCAAATACTCAAACAGATAAGAGGAGTGCAAGGTACAACTACAGATCATCACCAATATAAAGCTTTACATGCTTACCTATCCAACGGCAAATAGGACCTGTACTAGCTCTATGGAGAGATCTTTTAACAGCAGGCCTTCCAGGCAAACGGAAATGAGCCACCCTAGAAAATTTGATTTCATATGTAAGGAAAATAGAAAAGTCATGCTAATTGAGGGAATGAATCCATTATAGGAGGAAAAATAAAACTTACCCAACCAAAGCTTCTAGATAAATCATTCCCTGTGCCAAGAGGAATAATTGCAACCGGAGGAACTGGCTCTCGACCCAGCTTGTGAAGCTCTCCCAAACTTCCTAGTGTCCAACCAACAGTACCATCTCCACCAGCAACCTACAAGTCAAATGTTTTCCATTGATATCCTCAGATTGATCCGAGTGTATATAGCACATGAATCGGTACATTACCACTATCCTCAGGTTGGCCGAGTGTCTCTAGCACATGAATCGCCGTTAGCAGCCAATTGCTCCAAGCACCCTAAACCATACTGTATAAATTCTTGGGGCTTCACATTTGAAAGGTCAAATACCTAAACCAGCAGGAAAATTGCAAACTAAAAATGTCAGAAATTTCATCATCATAATCATCCCAGCATAATTCTGCAGGAGTAGGTTGCTTATTCATATTATCAGGAGGTTATAAAAAGTTTATAAGTATTTAGTACTAATAAAATACTAACGGTCATATACAAATAATTGAAAATGTAGTTTTCATCCACAAGGTCGTCTATGTACATCGCATTCTCATCAAGACAATCTATAAACAGTAAGCCCACATGTAACCTACAAGCTGATCCCACATCACACAAAAATGCTCAAAATCAACTATATAGAGATCCAGAAAGGCAACACACCTGTTCTTCTCCCATCAATTGCTGAAGTCTCTCCATGAGCTCGGGGCCATGCCTACCCACCGCTACGAGAATTAACAAAGATGACCACGGGGTTTCGGGGGCTTCAATAGCGTCATCTTTTCCCATAGCATGGATCGTGAGTCAAAACGCCGGCAGAGACGTCTTTGGAGTTAATGGCACGGCGAACGGGCGAGCCGGAGATATTGGGGCATCGAAATTCTCATCCTCAGATCCTCCTTATCGATCCGGGACCCAGATATCCCGCATCCCTTAAAAGAGTCAATCATTGACGAACGGGCAGCGATCCTAGTGGAGTCTTTCTCCACCGGCGAGTTCATCTCTCCTGATACTCCGGCTAACAGTGTAATAACTCCGACTGACCTGGAAACTGGTGGAATTTTGCTTGACTTTGAGGTTCTATGGGAGCTCAGTATCAGTGGATTTGCAAATCAACTATGAATCCAAATTGATTGTACAGTGTGCAGAGAGGTAATGTTGGAGGAAGAAAAGATGAACAAGATGCCGGAGAAGATTTCTGGAAGAAGAGGGACAAAGAGTATCTTCAGAGAAGCATAGAAGAGAAGAAAGAGGGGGTGGGGGAAGGAATCAATACCGGCGTAGTGGGAAGACGCCGTCGGCAAGGAAAGAGTCTTGGGAGTTTCTTTCCAGTTCGTCCACATGGCTTTCAATCACTAGTTTATTTTACACTCTAATTTCTTTTTATTTTTAATTCGAATGTGGAATGGTATTTTTTGGTTAGAATGTGGAATAGTATTGAACTAGTTTAGTACTTGTGACACGGGACCGCGCTTCTCAACCAATCCGGAAGCATCCGGAACGTTCGGGACGCTCGTAGAAGTCTCCGGACATGGCGGGAAGACCCTAGAGAAATGCGGAACCATCTAGGCATGGCTAGAGCCTTGCGGAATATTCTAGATAAGTAGAGAAGCTTGTAAGGAGTTCTAGCCAAGAAGGATCCGGATTGTCCAAGACTTGTCCAAATCCGGAACCTCCTAGGAGGGGTGGCCTTGGGCTATAAATAGGGAGTGCCACCCCCTCATTTGCATCATCGAAGTTCCAAGCTCTCATCCAAGCATTGTAAAGCTCTCCTAATACAAAAGCTTTCTTTTCCACACAAAGCCTTCAAAGTTCTCTTAGCCATCAATCTTAAGTTCTTTCGTTGGCAACATCGGGAATAGGCTGATCTTAGCACGACAAGGGTCGAGACAAGCTAAGAGCCGCACGGTTTGGAGTTAGGGAAAACTCAGCCCGTGACAAGTGGTATCAGAGCCAACAACGTTCCAAGGGAGGTTTCGATGGCTAGCCAAGGAGGTGTGTCGGAAGTCGTTGATGTGAGCAAGAAAGGCAAGAAGGCCGCAAGGGATGCATCAAGGGACGTGGTGTCAAGCACGGAGGCTAGGCCTGGAAAAAGTCGAGTTGGCCGTGGGCGAGATGCGGGACTCCATCTTCGACCGCCAACAAGCGGTTGATGACGTCGAATCCACGATGGAGTCCTCTATGAGGAACTCAAGGGGAGTTCCAAGGGGCCATGAACGTGTCCCACAAGACCCTTGCCGCAGAACATGAAATTCTCAAGGCCAAGTTTGAGGCGCTGACCGACAAGCTGGAGACGGTCATAAGGGAGTTGGCGGCATACAAGACAGCTATGGGCTGGCCTTGTCGGAGTTGCCCCACTGCAGAAAGTGGACGCCCACCCAAACCAACGACGTTCAAGGGAAGTCGTTCCGCCAAAGATGTAGAGAACTTCTTGTGGGGCATGGAACAATAACTTCCGCGTCACGGGATCGCGGACGAGGAAAAGAAGGTAAGTACCGCTTCTCTATATCTCGGTGATATAGCTTTATTATGGTGGTAGAAGGACCTGCGAGAGGACCGGAGGGACCCCAATCACCACCTGGGCCGAGTTCTCGGCAGAGCTCAAGAAACAATTCTATCCCATCTATGCCGACGACGAAGCCCGGGCCAAGCTTCGCAGGCTCACTCAAAGAGGGACCGCCCGAGAGTACGTGAAGGAGTTCTCGGAGTTAATGTTGCAGATCTCAGACATGAACGAGAAGGAAGCCTTCTTCCAATTCATGGACGGGCTTAAGCCTTGGGTAAGACAAGAGCTTCACCGACAGAAGGTTCAGACCCTTACCGAGGCCATGACCGAGGCGGACTCCCTCATTGAATTCAAAAGCCAAGACCGAAGTAACTTCTCCCGTGACAAAGGAAAAAGTGGGGGAGACCAAGGACGGGGAAGGCCACCAAGACGGGACAACGACGAGTCATCCAAGGATTCATCCAAGGACTCGTCCAAGCCAAAAGACAAGGAGCGGTACACCAAGACCGACAAGGGCAAGAGACCAGCCGAGAGGCAACCCTTGAGTTGCTTCCTATGCGGGGAGAAGCACTTGATGCGCGACTGCCCTTCAAGAAACAAGTTGAGCGCCATCATAACACGGGAGGACCCGCCCGAGGACGATAAGCTGCGACTCGGGGCCATGATGCTTAGCTCCATCAAGACTAAGCGGTTCACCAACAAAAGGGGACTTATGTTCGTAGACGCCATGGTAGGCGGCACTAAAGTAAGCGCGTTGGTGGACACCGGGGCCTCCGACATATTCATGTCTGAGGAAACATCAAAGAAGTTGGGGCTCGAGGTCACCAAGAGTCATGGATGGATCAAGACGGTGAACTCCAAGGAGGTCCCGACACTCGGGGTAGCACAAGGAGTAGAGCTATCATTGGGAGATTGGTCGGGCAAGGCCACGATTGAGGTAATCCCTCTAGACGACTACGACTTAGTCATTGGTTTAGCATTCCTCGATCGTATCAATGCTCTCCTTGTGCCATTTGCCAACTGTATATGCATCTTGGACCCCCATCACCGTTGCATCGTGCCGGTATATCGGGAAAAGGGGCCAAGTGCTAAGGTAGTCTCGGCAATTCAACTTTCCAAGGGACTAAAGCGGGAGGAACCAACATTCTTGGCAACTCTCAAGATGGACGAGACACCATCCGGGGAAGACCCGACACCAGCTGAAGTCTGCCATGTCTTGGAAGACTTCAAGGACGTTATGCCGCCGAACTTCCAAAGAAGCTCCCACCTAAGAGGGAGTGGATCACAAGATCGAGCTCGTATCCGATGCTCGACCCGCCCGAGCACCGTATCGCATGTCTCCGCTGGAGCTAGAGGAGCTAAGGAGACAACTTAAGGAATTATTGGAAGCCGGTTACATCAGACCGTCCAAGGCACCATATGGAGCACCAGTGTTATTCCAGCGGAAGCACGACGGGAGCCTACGCATGTGCATCGACTATAGGGCGCTCAACAAGCTAACCATCAAGAACAAGTACCGATCCCGCTCATCGCAGACCTGTTCGATAGACTTGGGGAAGCTCGGTGGTTCACCAAGCTTGACTTAAGATCGGGATACTACCAAGTCAGGATCGCGGAAGGAGATGAGGAGAAGACCGCGTGTGTCACGAGATATGGGTCATACGAGTTCTTAGTCATGCCTTTCGGCTTGACAAATGCACGGCAAACATTCTGCACTCTCATGAACAAGGTACTCCAACCCTTCCTTGATCACTTTGTCGTAGTTTACTTGGACGACATTGTTATCTATAGCCGCACATTAGAGGAGCACGTGGAACACCTACGGCAAGTCTTCCAAGTACTACGTGAGCACGAGCTTTATGTCAAGAGAGAAAAATGCTCGTTCGCTCAACAAGAGGTGCCATTTTTGGGACACATAGTCGGCAAGGGACGCATACGGATGGACTCCGCCAAGATCAAGGCAATCATGGATTGGGAACCGCCGACTAAAGTAACCGAGCTTCGCTCTTTCTTGGGGCTAGCCAACTATTATCGCCGCTTCATCCATGGGTATTCGCACATCACGACGCCCTTGACAAACATGCTCAAGAAGGGGATATCTTGGGCTTGGAGCAAGGAGAGTCAAGAGGCGTTCGATCGGCTTAAGAAGGCGATGACCGAAGAGCCAGTGCTAGCCCTGCCCGACTATGGGAAGCCGTTCGAAATACACACGGACGCATCAGACTATGCCATAGGGGGAGTCCTGATGCAAGAGGGACATCCGATAGCTTTTGAGAGCCGAAAGCTTAATGACACCGAGCGGCGCTACACAGTACAAGAGAAGGAGATGACGGCCATCGTCCATTGCCTAAGGACTTGGCGTCATTATCTCCTAGGGTCCAAATTCGTGGTCAAGACAGACATGTGGCCACGAGCTACTTCCAAAGCCAGAAGAAGCTAACACCCAAGCAAGCCAGGTGGCAAGACTTTCTTGCCGAGTTCGACTACGAGTTGGAATACAAGCCGGGCAAAGCCAACCTAGTCGCCGACGCTCTTAGTCGTAAAGCGGAGTTAGCTGCCATCAGCCGACCGATAGGGACTTTGGAAGACCGCATCAAGGAGGGCCTTGATCATGACCCAACCGCCAAGAACCTAAGGGAATACGTCAAGGAGGGCAAAACAAGGCGGTTTTGGGTCGAACGGGACTTGATCTTCACCAAGGGCCAACGGCTATATGTGCCCCACTTTGGAGGATTAAGACGTGAAGTCATCAAAGATTGCCATGACTCCAAGTGGGCCGGACACCCAGGTATGCATCGTACCTTAGCTCTTGTAGAAGAAAAATATTATTGGCCGCAAATGAGGGACGACGTCGAGATATATGTCAAGACTTGTCTTGTTTGCCAACAAGACAAGGTTGAGCAACGACAACCTGCGGGACTCTTGGAACCTTTGCCAATACCGGACCATCCTTGGCAAAGCGTTAGCATGGACTTCATAGTTGGTCTACCCAAGACGGACGGATTCGGGAGTATCATGGTGGTGGTAGACCGAATCTCAAAAATACGCAAACCTTCATACCGGCGACAAAGGAATGCCCCGCAGAAGAGGCGGCCAAGCTGTTCATGAAGAACGTGGTCAAGTACTGGGCTTGCCACAATCCATCATCAGTGATAGAGACGGAAGGTTCACGGGGAGGTTTTGGACAGAGTTGTTCAAGATGCTCGGGTCAGACTTGAAGTTCACCACCGCCTTCCATCCTCAGACGGACGGACAAACCGAGAGGGCTAACTGCTTGCTCGAGGTCTACCTTCGGCACTATGTCAGCGCATCACAAAAGGATTGGCCGAAGTTATTGGACGTCGCTCAGTTCTCATACAATTTACAACGGAGCGAGTCTACGGGAAAGAGTCCGTTCGAGATTATCATGGGCTTCCAACCAAGTACGCCAAGTACCATCGCAACGGGATACACTGGACCAACACCAGCGGCGTACAAATTTGCCAAGGGTTGGCAAGAGGAGTTGGACTTGACGCAGGCTTGCCTTGTCAAAGCCAACAAGAGGACGAAGAAATGGGCTGACCAACACAGGAGGGACATTGAGTACCAAGTTGGGGACTTAGTCATGGTCAAGCTCCACTTCATCATGCGACACCGGACTACACAAGGCATTGATACGGCGGTACGAGGGACCTTTCAGAGTTCTTAAGAGAATCGGGCGCACCGCCTACAAGCTCGAGTTGCCGTCCAAATTCAAGATACACCCCGTCTTCCATGTGAGTATGCTCAAGCCTTACCACCAAGACATGGAAGACCCAGCACGGGGAGACGCTCAAAGGGCGCCAATGGGAGTTCGGACTTCTTTCGACAAGGAAGTCGAGGAGATCATGTCAGATCGGGTCGTCCGCGAGAAGTATCGGCGGCCAAGACTCGAATACTTAGTGCGATGGAAGGGACTTCCTGAGGCGGAGATGACATGGGAACCGCCGAGTCCTTGTGGCAATTCAAGGACAAGATCGAGGCATACGAGGCCAACGCGACGAGGACGTCGCGGGATTCAGTGGGGGAGGATGACACGGACCGCGCTTCTCAACCAATCCGGAAGCATCCGGAACGTTCGGGACGCTCGTAGAAGTCTCCGGACATGGCCGGAAGACCCTAGAGAAATGCGGAACCATCTAGGCATGGCTAGAGCCTTGCGGAATATTCTAGATAAGTAGAGAAGCTTGTAAGGAGTTCTAGCCAAGAAGGATCCGGATTGTCCAAGACTTGTCCAAATCCGGAACCTTCCTAGGAGGGGTGGCCTTGGGCTATAAATAGGGAGTGCCACCCCCTCATTTGCATCATCCAAGTTCCAAGCTCTCATCCAAGCATTGTAAAGCTCTCTTAATACAAAGCTTTCTTTCCACACAAAGCCTTCAAAGTTCTCTTAGCCATCAATCTTAAGTTCTTTCGTTGGCAACATCGGGAATAGGCTGATCTTAGCACGACAAGGGGTCGAGACAAGCTAAGAGCCGCACGGTTTGGAGTTAGGGAAAACTCAGCCCGTGACACTTGTACCTTGTACGGGATTTGTAAATTTTGAACTAAAAATTTTAAATGGTAAATAATGTATTGCGATCCATATAAAAAAATATAATTTTAAATGATATTACTGTAAAAGAATGAATAGATATGTCTAAAAACTGAGAATTTAAAATGAAACAATAACAAAACTATGTAAAAGAAAACAACAAATTACATCATCAACAACCTATATAAAAGTTGTAATTAAATTATTAATCATTACAACTAAAGAATGTGAAATATTAAATAAAAAAAATATAATTTTTGGAATATTATGCACTATAATAAGATATATATATTTTTTTTTTCTATAATATATCCAAATATTAGCTCAATAGTTTATATTTGGTCATTTTTTTAAAATAAAGAATTTGAGTGAAGATAAAATAAGCAAATTAAAATTGGAAATAATCTTCATAATCAAAATTACCAAAGATACGGTTAATATGAGAATGACACGTGGCGAAATCCGACGTGGCGTAATATGTGTTGACAAGTGGCAAAAGTTGTGGTGGCTTAATGTGAGGACGACAAGTGGGCTTATTCACTTCTGTTTTAGTATTATAATAGTAGATATATACCTGCCACGGATAGTAGATATATACCTGAACAAATTCGGGCTCAGTCGGACACGGACTTAGTCAAATCTAAAACTTTATCTGAAATGTCCGATTGGGCCGGGCCTGTCCGCCTACGGGCCTCCAGCAAGGCTCGTGCCCACCCACGTGTAAACACGGGCGGACTGACGGGCCGCCTGCGAGCTAAATCCAACACCCCGTCCCGTGAACAACCTGGTCCGAACGGGCCAAAAAGCTAGCCCGTACCCGTGTTTTTAGGCGGGCAGACCGGACGGCCGGCCCGAATTTGTTAAGGTCTAATTTAATATAAAAGATCTTATCTTATATATATTAAAGCAGAGGTCTCTATTGCCACGTGTCGCTCCCAGGATTTTTCTCAGCCCAACGGAAATTTTACAGGCCTCTACTGCCACGTGTCGCTACGAAAATTTACCTTAGGTTACCAATTTTTTAAATTACACAATTTAAATAGTTCTAATCCTTATTCACCAATTAAAAATATGTTTACAATTGTTAAAATAGTCAAAAGAAAATTAAGCTCTAAAATATCGGTTGTCACTTAAAATTTAGGGTCAAAATAAATCGAATTTTAAAAAATAGCAAAATTTAATCACTTAATTCATCCAAATTATTGTGTAAATCGTTTTTTTTTTTAATAAAAAAAAAACTAAACAAATTGACTAGCATTAAATATAATCGGGAAAAAAAAGTTATTGACAAAAATAAAATAAAATGAATGTTAAAATATGTAAAATAAATCTAAATTACTCAACTAAGTAAAAACAAATGTTTTTTTTATTAAATTTCAATACATAACAAATTTTAATTAACCAAATTGATAAATAAATTTTTTGAATCTTACTACTTTTTAGGAATCAAGTAAAAATAAATTAATTAATCACTTAATTGTGTAAATTTGATTTTTGTAAAAACACGTTAATTAGAATTTACATTTACAATTATTTTCTTAAACTAAAATAAATTATATCTTCAAATAATTCGTTACTGTATTTTAAATTTGAATTTTAAAGAAAAATCACAACCATTATAACTGAATTTTAAAAAATATTTTCTTTTGGAATTTTTAGTTTTAACTTTGAATCAAAAATTTAAAAATAATAACAATATAATTTCAACCAAAAATAAAAATGGTTAAGAAAAATAATTTATTTTGTTTTTACAAAAGTGATTTTTAAATGACCCATTTTAATACCCGCACCTTAATATTAATATAAAAAATATCATTTTTTATAATATTTCATATTTTTGTAAGGATTTAAAATGTGTCAAACTAATGTTATGCATATTAAAAGAGGCATTTATTATCACATCTTTTAAAACTCAACCCGCACAAGGTGCAAGTAATACACTAGTATATATTATAGGAGTAGCACTCCTTGCCACGTGTCACGCAGAAAATTGCTAACTGTCACGTGTCATTTCAGAATTTAACCTGTCTCTAAAAATTTTAATTAAGTTTTTTTATCTTATATATTTTATTGATTATTAAAAAAAAAATAATGCTAACAGACAATGAAGATTTTGAGCAACTAGATTATTGGTATGCAGATCTTAAATTTTAGAATCATATATATTTGATTTTGATAAAAAAAAAAATTTGAGTCCACCAATTGCATAAAATTATTTGCATTTGATTTCTTTTTTACTTCAAGAAAAGTATAACGACAATTTTGAAATTTCTAATTTATAATTCCTTATCCATAAATCATACTTACCTAATTAATTTAAGGGAAATTCCGGATGGTGTCCCTGTGGTTTGGGGTATTCCGGATTTTGCCCACAGGTTTTTTTTAGTTCGGATGGTACCCTTGTGTTTACATATTTTCCGAAAAATGCCCAATTTCAATTAAATTGCAAAGGGATGTCAACTTAAATTAATTTTAAAAAAAACTTATGTGCAAAATGTTTAGCCTCTTTTATCTCCTTTTTTAAAAAGAAGTTTTTCTCATTTAAAAAAAAATTATTTTAGTTAACATCCCTCTACAATATAAATAGAATTGGGCATTTTCCGAAAAATATTAAAACACGGGACACCATCCGAACTAAAAAAAAACTGTGGGCAAAATCCGGAAAACCCCAAACCACAGGGGTACCATCCTGAATTTCCCTTAATTTAAACAATATCTGAATATTAACAAATACTTTTTTTGTTTATAAATAAATTATTTTCTACTCTTATACTCACACTATTTCATCAAGATGGGTTACTAAATGAGTATTATTTACTTTAATATTTTGTTATTTTGTTGTCTTGGAATTGAGTCAACCAATTGGACCTATTATATAAATAATAAAGTTAATCACAATAAGAACTTAGTTGATTTCCAAATATTACTATATATATATAGACCCGAAATATTACTTATAAATTAATAAATCATATTACAAAATAAATTTCCTATATACACTATTTAATTTGGTTACAATATTATTTTATATATATATATATATATATATATATATATATATATATATATATATATATATATATATATATATTCAAATGTATATATAATTATTATAAAATAATATCTAACTATTTAACATACTATTTTATGTTAAGACAATATAATATTTTATGTATAAAAACTCAATAAAATATATTAAAAAGATAAATTTATCGAATCTCGTGCAAGGCACGGGTAATACACTAGTATGTATTAAAGGAGAGCCCTTCTTTGTCACATGTTAGCACCAGATTTAACACAACATAGAAAAATATTTTAAAAAGTTAATTATTTTAAGTTGTTAATATAAGTTATTATAAAAGTTCAACAAAATCTTTTTAAAAAGTTATTTATCTAGATTATTAAAAAAATGGGTTTACATAGTCGGATTTTTTTAATATATTTTATTTATTTATTATTATTATTTTAAGTTGTTAATATAAATTATTATCAAAGCCGAACAAAAGCTTTTTAAAAATTTATTTATCTAGATTATTAAAAAATGGGTTTGCATAATCGGATTTTTTTTAATAAAAATTATTTTATTATTATTATTATTATATATATTATTATTAAGTTATTAATATAAACTATTATCAAAGCGCAACAAAATCTTTTTAAAAATTTATTTAGCTAGAATATTTTTTTGTTACGGCCTCTCCCTCCAGTTTTTTTAAATTTTGAATTACCTTTTTCAAATTTTTATTTTTTTAAACTTCACTTATATTATGTTGATTAGATTTGTCGAATTAATAACGTTAGATTTTTAAAAAAAAACTGATTTAAACCTCTTTATAAATAAAATTGATATAACCTACATTCAAATTAATATTTAATTTATCAGTTAAAGTTTTAAAATCTCATTCGTAAAATTAATTGTGTTTTTTGTTTGTCACTATCGTAGTACCATTTAATCAAAATTTGTATTTAGTGAAAAAATTATAAAATTATAATGAATTTGATAATATTGTTAAAACTATTAATATTCTAAAAAAAAAGTTCAAATATTTTTTACTAAGGTTAAAATACAAATACAATATAATAATATATTATAAAATAAAGTTTAAAACGCAAACCCGCACAAGGTGCGAGTATTACACTAGTTGCAAATTATATGATGATCTTTTTTTTAAAATTGAGGGAAATTTCAGATTGACATTCATTTGGCTAACGAAAAAGCTATATACACGAAGCTCGTTTTACTAACGTAAAATTCAGGCGCAATGCGATAGCGCTTAGCGGGCGCCAGCGCCAGGAGCCGGCGCTCAACTTTTTTTTTTTTTTTTTTTGCCGGCTGATGGCGCCGGCGCCCTTAGTGAATTTTTTTCTCCATATTTATTTTTTAATTAAAGTCTTATAGTAAACTTAGTAACCAAATTTTATCTCCATTTTGTTAAAAAAAATTCATCCCAATAATACTCATCAACCTTATAAATTTCCTCTACCGAATGAATCCAAAGTTACTTATATTATTTTTTACAGGAAAAAGAGAAATATATGAATTGAATGAATCTAAAGTTACTTATATTATTTTGTATAGTCCGGCACCCTCTTTTTTTATTTAAAAAAATGCTAGAAAAAAATAAAATAATTGAGCGCGGGAACCGGATGGAAAAAATGTTTGGCTCCGGCGCCATAATCTATTTCAATTCGATTTTATCTTTTGTGTAAAGCTCAATGTTCATCCACATTGATCGTTTTCAACCCCATAAATTCCCTCTATCACGGTTTAAGTCGTATTGTATGGAGAAAGAGAAATTTATAAATTGAAAAAGTTAGTTATGTAATTTTTTTCATTGCCAAAACATTTGCTTATAAACATCGGACATCATCAACCAACACTAAGTTTTTTTTTTCATTGCCAAAAAAAAAAAAAAAAAAAGGGCGCCGGCTGATGGCGCCGGCGCCCGAATCTGAAAAAAAAGGTTAAAAAAAATATATACATGGACGCCGGCGCCATTAGACAGCGTTCAAGCTAGACGCCGGCGCCATTAGACAGCGTTCAAGCTAGACGCCGGCGCCATTAGACAGCGTTCAAGCTAGACGCCGGCGCCATGCGCCTGTTTTTGACAACAAGTAATTTGAAGTCCGTGTATATAACACGCCCCAAAAGCTATATACACGAAGCTCGTTTTACTAACGTAAAATTCGAGCGCAATGCGATAGCGCTTAGCCGACGCCCATAGTGAGTTTTTTTTCTAGTAACTAAATTTTATCTCCATTTTTTTTAAAAAAAATTTCATCCCAATAATACTCATCAACTCTATAAACTCCTCTACCGAATGAATTCAAAGTGACTTATATTATTTTATACAGGAAAAAGAGAAATATATATGAATTGAATGAATTCAAAGTTACTTATATTATTTTGTATAGTCCGACACCCTCTTTTTTTTATTTAAAAAAATTCTAGAAAAAAATAAAATAATTGAGCGCCGGCACCCGGATGGAAAAAATGTTTGGCTCCGGTGCCATAATCTATTTCAATTCGATTTTATCTTTTGTGTGAAGCTCAATGTTCATCCACAGTGATCGTTTTCAACCCCATAAATTCCCTCTATCACGGTTTAAGTCGTACTGTATGAAAAAAGAGAAATTTATAAATTGAAAAAGTTAGTTATGTAATTTTTTTCATTGCAAAAACATTTGATTATAAACATCGGACATCATCAACCAACACTAAGTTTTTTTGTTTTTTTTTCAAAAAAAAAGGGCGCCGGCTTGTGGCGCCGGCGCCCGAATCTGAAAAAAAAGGTTTTAAAAAAAATATACATGGACGCCGGCGCCATTAGACAGCGCTCAAGCTAGGCGGCGGCACCATGCGACTGTTTTTTACAACAAGTAATTTGAAGTCCGTGTATATAACACGCCTCTTTAGCTAATGTGGAACAGTAAAAGATTGCAAGGCATATGATTTTTTAAAAATTAAAAGAAAATCCAAATGATATTCTATTTATTTTGGTTAAATTTGAGTGTTACTAAGAAAACTAGTGACTTATTTTTTAAAATTATTGTTATACATATCAATATCGTTAAAAATACTATTTTTTATCCATAATATGTAAACACAGCATAATCATCGTATTAGATAATTTTTGTGATAAGACTTTGAGAAATTTCGTTTGGTTTTTTCGAGTGTAATAACCGGAAAATTTTAATAATTTTTCTGATTATTTTAAAATTTAATTTAATTTAATTAAATAAGTTAATTCCGAAAATACCGATAAGATAAACCGAATAGAAATGGGGCGAATTTATAGACCGAACCGTACCAAAATCGGGTTGTTAAATCAACTTAAACTTAACCAAACATTACTTTAGCCTTTATTGTCTAATAAGGCCCATTATGCCTTGTTCTCTATCTCGGCCCATTCCCTGCCAACGAATCCAAGCCCACGTACCTCACCCACTTAGCTTGGCCCATCTTCCTCTCACAATGCCAACCAAAAATGACGACAGACCCATAGCGAATGTAATGGTATAAACTTTGTCCTCTATTCCTCATTCTGACAAACATTCATACATCTTATCAATAATTTCAACCCTAGTGTGCGGTGGAGATAACAAACAAAAGTTCAATATTCGGTTCTGCAACTTTCAATCCTTGTCTAAAAAATGACCAGTGATGCACATATACCCCCTTTAGTTTGGTAAGAAGTCCACAAGTCAGATGTTAAGCTAATCCTCCCAACATCAACAACGCATCAACTTCATATTTTCCTTTTCTTGCTTGTATAAATTCATGCAATGTTCTTTAATAGCAACACAACCAACAAATTCATATTTCGGGTTTAGTAGCCTATAAAAAGTCTAAAATTCGTGTGCTTAATCATCATGAAGGGAGACTAGTGCACCGTAATCATCTTTGCAGTCATGTTTTTTATTAGCTCTTTGTCATACTTGTAAGTCATTACTGCACCTGTCCTGAAAGCATCAACACTCAACATTGTTTGTATGGAACTAGTTCCTTGACCCGAGATCTTCGCCTTACGTTCGACACATGACTAAATGTGCCTTTAGAAGTGTGTTGTTGGTCCCCCTTTGGTATAAGCCAAACGAGTTGCGCAATGGTTGCATTTGACAATCATGAATATATTTTCTAGCATCCTCACTTACATCGTTTCAAAAAGTTAAAGTATTTCTCTTTTGTCTCTTCATGTGTCTTTCACCTACTTCGGACGAAACTATTGAGTCTAATGTATTCTCAACTTCGTCATTTGTCTCATTTACAAATACAAGGGTATGGGAAGCTCCAATGTTGACAGAATTACTTAGATTTGGAATGTTTATTGTTCGAAAAAGAATTAAACAACTAAATAGTTCAACAAAAATGGCAAATAAACACTAAATAGTTCAGCAGAAACTAAACACTAAACAGTTCAGCAAAAACTAAAAAAAATAAGATTTTTTTCTTTTGGTACCCTTGAGGTATAGTCAATTCCTCTTGGTGTCCACGTATTTTGAAAAATCCTCTTGGTACCCTCAAACTTTTAATTTTTTCCTTTCTATACCCTTTTATAGTTTAACCGTTAAGTTTCATTAATTTCCCTTAGTATATTTAAAAAAAAAATCTTTCTGTTCTGAACGCTTCTCCAGATCTGCAATCGACGCTTCTCCGGTCAAAGCTTTTGTCTCTGGCGAATAGTTCCTTCTCCGAAGCTTCTCTAGTCGGGTTCAAGAGCTAATTCGATCTCTCTCTCTCTCTCCCCCCCCCCCCCCCCCTCCCCTAATTTGATTCACCTTGATAAGACTCCCAATTTCTATAGCTTCTTGTCCCTCATAATTTTTAGGGTTTGAATCACAAACAAATTCAGGAACGACTATGTGCTTCTTAGGGCCTAATTCGGTCTCTCTCTTTTCCTAACTAGATGTAATTTTTCCAAATTTAAGAATAAATGTGTGCTTCTTAGGGTATGAGTTTGTAACTTCTTTGTTTTCCTTGATTCTTAAGGTCTTCTTCTATCTTTTAAGCATTTCATCCTACGGTTGGTAGGTAATGGAAATTTTTTTTTGTTTGCTTTCTAACTCTGTTTTTGTGTGAAATTGAGTGGAAAGCATGATCTTTTGAAGCTTCCTACTGTTGTTAGTAAACAAGTTTGGCAGAAGAGTACAAAGTGAGAATTGAACTGATATATGCTTAATTTGGCTTCTAAAAAGCCATTAGATGTTTTGATGACCTATAATAATGGAAATCACGTTGACCTCTCCATCTTTACCACCTTCGGCGGCAGCACACGTTGGGTAGCCGGAGGCCTATCTCCAAAGAGCTAGCGAAGACGTTTTCCATCGTCTCAAGGAAAATGATTGCCGAAATATGAACCTTTGATTGACTGTTAATTCTTGGAGAATGGTTCGTGACGAACAGTGAAAAGCTCTGATACTGCCCCTCTAGGCCTCTACCAGACAAATATATTTTTCAATATACTAACAGAAAATAATTAAACTTAACAGTAAAACTACAAAGGGTACGGAAAGGAAAAAATTGAAAGTTTGAGGGCACCAAGAGAATTTTTTTAAAATTTATGGACACCAAGAGGATTTGACCATACCTCAAGGGCACCAAAAGGAAAAACTCACAAAATAAACACTAAACAACCAACATAATGAATAAACTAAACAATAAACACTAAACAAAAATAAAAAGCTTAATAAAGCGTATACAACTGCATTTGTAGCCATGTAGAAACTAAACACTAAACAACCAGCATAAACTAAACACTAAACAACCAACATAAACTAAATAACTTAATAAAGTGTATAAAACATCACAAAATTCATTGAAATAACCTTTCTAACGGTATTTATTGTAGAGAACTCCTTATGTAAGTCCTGCAAATCAATACAAAGTCAATTTCAGTAAGTACAAAATCAAAATTACATATGTATGTTTGGAGAGTGGAGAATAGTAAATTTCAGTAAGCTCAATTTTCACACCAAGTACAAAGTCAACTTCATAAAAACTTCACTAAAATGTAGTTGAAGACAAAGTCAATTTTAGTAAGCTCATTTTCACACCAAATAAGTGAATATCAGACAAATCAATACAAAGTCAACTTCATCAAAACATCACTAAAACGGGTTCTTGCAATTCTTGTAATAATTCGATTGGACAATCAGTTCTAAAACAAGTTCTTGTAATTCTTGTGATAATTTGATTGGACAATCAACACTAAAATGGGTTCTTGCAATTCTTATGAAAAACTATCCAGAAAATCAAAATGTTATAAAACATCACAAATAATCGTGAACCAGAAGAAGCTTCAACCTATAAGGCTACAATAAAAGCCACACATAATTTGGACTTTGGAGACATTTGACAAAGACAGTTGAAGTTTGAGTTTGGAGATACTCTTGAAGAAGAATTTGGACTTTGGAGAGAATTGACAAAGACAAAGTGAGCATACCTGAGTGAGAGCCTGAGAGAGATTTGTAGGTGTACGGTGTACCCACGCAGAACGGAAGAAGAAGAGAGATATGTAGAAACGTAGTTGAAGACGAAGAGTCGAGAGATTTGTAGCCACACATAGAGTCGATAGATCTATAACCACTAGCCAATCACACAGTTGAAGATATAATCGAATTATATCTGTAGAAACGCAGCTGAAGACAAAGACAAAGGATTAGAGGGATAGAGACATAGAGGACAAAGAGTCGAGACTCGAGACTAGAGGCCGCTCATCTCAATTCGTCACATCTTCGATCACTCAATACCGCTCCGAACCCCACCTGTCGGAGTACCCGCGTTACCAAACCCTCAGTCATGCTTAATGTCTTTGTGTGTTAACAAGCGAGTTTGTGCGATCCCATTTCGGTTTCCGTATCTCCTTCATCTTCCTCAGGTATGCCTTATTCTCTAGTTAATTATTTATCATATGATAAATTGTCTCCTGCATATATTGTTGCACTTAACTCTATTAAGAAAGAATAGGAACCAACTTCTTTCAGGGAGGGCGGGCACACCCCCACATTGACAAGCTGCTATGAAGTCAGAGATCTCCGCTCTTCACCGCAATCGGACTTAGAATTATGTTGATCTTCCTCCTGATCGGCGTGTTAACGGATCCAAATGGGTTTTCCGTATAAAATACAAGTCCAATGGTGATATTGAGAGTTATAAGGTGCGTCTTGTTGTCCTTAGTAATCGTCAGCAAGAGGGCATTTGTAACACCCCAAATCCGTAGGACTCGAGGTGCTACTGGGCTAGGATCTCACAATGGATCCTGACCCTAGCCTGACAACAAGTTCACTGAATCTTACAACAAGACACCGATAGATTAAATACAAAACATTAAACTGATATAAAAGTATCAAAAGGTTTATACAACTTGCTACTGAGTACAAACAAAACATAAATATATAATGGTCAAAAGATCCCATATCCCACGAGGACGACCCAATGTACGGAGCCCTCAACAGATCACCCTCTCTAGATCACTCTGCACTTCTCCTAACCTGCAAGGGATCTACAACATGGTATAAAACCGTTAGCTAACCATACACATATATGAGATGAGCATAAGCACAAGAACACGTCAAAAATACTAAACACCTCATCATGATATCACACATTTACCCAGTTTATCATCTTTATAAACATAGTCCAACACTCAAATCGTATATATAAATATCAATATGAATATATGTGACACGAGGAATATAACCCTCGCCTCCGAGTGCAATAGCCAGCTGGAGTGGTACCGGCACACCTTCCCATGTACCCTATGAGAATGGTGAAAGGGTATGTCCCGTGTACCAGATCTGGCATGACTACAGAGAACCTCCTAGACTCCACGAAGGGATGAAAGGGTATGTTGTCACGGCCCTAAGAGTGGGCAATCACTAGACCATAGGTCGGTAATAATCAATATCGCAGGCTATCAAGCATATAACAATTACCGCTCATGCACACATCCGATATAAGGATGGTAGCTAAGTAAGTCCTATGGACTTACCTCAACCTCAAAAGTAGTCTTAAACCCGATCAGCTCCAACTCTGTAGAACAACACTGCCTAATAACAAGGCATAACAATATATCAAACTCAGATCCCTCATAGGGGTCACAGCTAGACTCAAGGGATCCATAAGGATCATATCCTAACTCATAAACCTCAAAGCCATAACCGGCATAACTATATCATACTCATCATCATTCTAACCTCATACACGTACCTAGCATGCTACTAACCCGCTCATACTAGGAAAGGAAAGGATCTACCCAACTCTAGGTAGACCCAGGATAAGACGCACCTGCGTGACAAGAGAGACGCAGGGGCGGAGCAAGGCAACCCGCAGGCGCGGCTAAGCTCGGCCGCAGGCACGGTGACAGCGGCCGCAGGCAAGTGCAGGCACGGGCGCAGGGGCAGTGGCCGCGGGGGCGGCGGATTCTGGGCGCGGGTGCGGTGACAAAGCTCCCGCAGGGGCGGCGGTACTGGAACGCGGGGGCGGCGACGATGCAGAAAGTTATCCCGCGGTTCCTCTTCGGCTCTTCATGTGATCAAATCACATCTTCTCCATTCCAAAGTCACACACATACATATACATACACAATCCAATATCAATCTACATTCCATACATTTAATCCTAAGCTAGGAATGAGAAAGAGATCAAAGAAAGAAGAAGAGGAGCAAGGAGCTTACCCATAGTTGTGGCCTAAGCACGAAGCTGATCCAAGACAGTACCTCAGCTGGCTCTCAAGCTCAGCACAACATCCACTAGCATCAACATCATCAAAGCCTCACAACAAAACTCTTGAAACTCTAAGGAAAACTCAAGCAAGATCAAGAAGAAGGAAGGAGAAGCAAGAAGGACGTGAGTATGGTTGGGAAAGAGAGAAGAAACCCTTGCTCAGTAAGCCAAGGACGAGGCTTAAGATGGAAGGAAGAAAAGAGTAAATCACAAGTCAAAGGTCAACAAAGCCGGCTGCAGCCGCAGGAAACCGTAGGGGCGGAAATTCCTGGCCGCAAGGGCGGAACAACAAAGGAGCCGCAGGGGCGGCCTCACAGACCCGCGGGGGCGGCTAAGGCCAAAACTGGCTCCCAAGGACTAATGCTCTTACACCTCCCCCCCCCCTAAAAACAAGTTTCATCCCGAAACTTGTACAATCCCAATATCTCTCGGACCTATATGCCGAGGTACAACTCTCTCTACCGGAGGCATCACATCTCCGCTCATAAGACATCAATCTATATCACTCTATAACCTGAAACACAGGCATGGAGGAACTCATCATCTCCAGCAACAAGATCAATATATTATCCAAGGCATAGAGGAAAACCAGATCTAGCCAACTATAATCATATCAGAAGGGCGTAGAGGAAAAACATCTCTAGCCAAAACATCACATAGCAAAGGCATAAAGGAATAGCATATCTAGCCATATCACACTCATAACATAAGGGCATGGAGTAAAAACATCTCCAGCAAATCTATGTCCGTCAAAATAGCATGGAGGAATAACCATCTCCAGCTAAACCCTAATCGCCTCACAATAGCATGGAGAAAAGAACCATCTCCATCTATAAATATCAAGCGTACTAGCACAACAAGATCTAATAAGATCATAAATCACATCACAGCTAGTACGAAAATAAACACATCATAGCATATAAGCACATAAGCATAACATCACCAAGATAGTATTAAGATCTACTCGTTGATCCTACTGGTACATCTATCTCGGCATAAAACTCTGGATAGTTCCTCTGGATACTATCCTCAGTCTCTCATGTAGCCTCAACAGGTCCTCGTCTCGACCACTGTATCCTCAACATAAGAATGTCCTTCGAACGCAGGCGTCTCATACCTCGTTCTAGGACTGCAATCGGATGCTCAACAAAAGTGTGGTCCGGCTCAACCACCAAATCATCATAACTCACGATGTGTCTCGGATCTGGTATAAACTCCCTCAGTTGAGACACATGCAACACAAGGTGAACACCCTCTAACATCGGAGGCAAAGCTAACCTGTATGATGCACATGGGCTACCACTCTAGAGTTCTACGCCTCCTATCGGGGGCTCAACTTCCCCTTAATGCCAAATCGTCTAACACCTCGTGTCGGAGACACTCTCAGCCACACATGGGCTCCCACTCTAAACTCTAGAGGTCTACGCCTCCTATCTGCATACGACTTCTGACAGCTCTGAGCAGTCAGCATCCTCTCTCTAATCAATGCTACTCGAGCCACATCATCCTGAATCTGATAAGGTGTAAAACCACTAACACTGCTCTGCCATCCCAACATAACGGAGTACGGCATCTCTGTCCATACAGTGCCTCGTATGGGGTCATCCCAATAGATGCATGCCAGCTGTTGTTGTATGAGAACTCAACTAGTGGGAGATGATCCATCCACACTTGTCTCCAATCGAACACACAAGCTCGCAACATATCCTCCAATGTTTGAATGGTCCTCTCTGACTGACCATTTGTCTGAGGATGGAACGCCCTCGTGAAGTGCAAACTCGTCCCCAAGGCAGTCTGAATCTGCTGCCAGAATCTCGAGGTAAATCGTCCATCTCTATCTGAGACGATCGTCCTCGGTACACCATGGAGTCTCACTATCTGCCTAGTGTACTCTTCAACTAATCTGCTCACCGGCCACGTTTCCCTAATAGGAATGAAACGTGCCGTCTTCGTCAATCTGTCCACTATAACCCAAATAGCATCAAAATCCGGCTCAGTCTCAGTCTAGTCACAAAATCCATGGTGACGTCCTCCCACTTCCTCTGTGGAACAGGAAGTGAATGGAGCTCACCTCCAGGTCTGCAATGCTCTATCTTGACCTGCTGGCAGGTCGCACTTTGTGCCACAAATCTAGCCACATCGGGCTTCAGCCCTCCCCACCAATATGAATGTCTCAAATCCTGATACATCTTACTCGTACCTGGATGTACTGAATAAGGCGTACAATGAGCCTCCTGTAAAATCCTCTGGCGTAGATCCGCATCAGCGGGTACACGGACGCGACCGCGGCGCCTCAACACTCCATCTGCTCCCAGAAGGAACTGTGGTGTCTCATCCCGAGACATCCTCTCTCGTATCCTCGTTAGTGTCGGGCAGGTCTCCTGCTTTTGTTGGATCTCACCCAACAGATCAGGAAGAACCTCTAAAGTACACAACTGAGCATCCTCATCAGGAAATTGGATGTCCAACTCTAACCAAATCAGGTATCTTTACAACTAATGTTGAACTGTTAACCTCGCAATCGCCTACTCTCGAGGCGTCTTCCTGCTCAGGGCGTCGGCGACAACGTTCGCCTTCCCTGTATGATACAAAATCTCCAGATCAAAATCCTTGATCAGCTCAAGCCACCTACGCTGGCGGTTATTCAATTCCCTCTGCATCAATACACATCCCAAGCCTAGCCTGGATGCATCACTGTACCCCACAAAATCCTCTGTACCCTCTAGCATCCAGAACTCGCACTTAGAGAACTGAGCATAAAGTTCTCTATCTCGTAGAACCTGTAATACAATCCTTAACTGTCCTGCATGCTCCTCTCTGTTGCGAGAGTACATCAAAATTTCATCTATGAATACCACCACAAACTGATCCAAGAAATCAATGAAGATGCCGTTCATCAACTCCATAAAAACGACTGGGGCATCCGTAAGCCCAAATGACATCACTACAAACTCGTAGTATCCATATCGGGTCCGAAATTCCATCCTGTGCACATCCTGCCCTCTCACCCTCAGTTGGTGATAACCCGAGCGTAGGTCAATCTTGGAGAATAATGTCGCTCCCTGAAGCTGATCTAACAAATCATCAATATGAGGCAATGGATACTTGTTCTTGATGGTCACCTTGTTCAGCTTTCTGTAATCTATGCATAATCTCAATGATTCGTCCTTCTTCCGTACGAAGAGGACAGGTTCCCCATGGGGATACGCTAGGGCGAATAAAACCCTTCTCAGCTAACTCCTCAAGTTGCTTCTTCAGCTTCAGCATCTCGACAGGCGCCATCCGGTATGGGGCCTTCGAGATAGGTCTCGTACTAGGCTCTAACTCAATACTGAAGTCCACACTCCTCTGAGGTGGCAAACTGGATGGCTCAGTAAAATATCTGCAAAATCACAGACAACTGGAATATCCTCTAATGCTGGACTCTCCCCCTCCTTCATGGCATAACACCAGAAGGCCTCACAACCCTGTGCAATCAGTCTCGCTGCCCGTATCGCATTGATAACCATGCCAGATTTTTCAAGGTCCCAACCTCGGAAAACCTCTATCTGTCCTAACTCGGTAGAGGGGAGTCCTCCTACCTACATCTAACACGGCATGATACCTACCCATCCAATCCATACCCAAAATAACATCCTCATGCACCAGCGGCATGACAAATAGATCAACAAATAACACACAAGTCCCCACACAAATGGGGCAATCAAATATCTCATGGGTACCTATCACTACCATCGGGTAACCCTATACCAAAGGGTATCCCCTCAGTCGTATCTAAACCCAGACGCTCTACACATGCAACATATAAAAAAGAATGCGTAGCACCCGTATCAAATAAGACTCCAACAGGTAAACCATGAATCAGAAGGGTACCTGTAGCAGTCATTGCAGCTGGCTCCTCTGCACTCCTCACCTCAGAGACTCTACCCTGAGCTCCTTTGGTGTCAGTGGCATTCCCGCCACGTCCTCTGCCTCTACTCGACCCAGGAGCAGCTCCCTGAGTAGTAGGACGATCTGGGACTCTCTGTTGTCCCTGTGTCTGCTGCTGCTGAGGTGGCCTCTGTCCACCCCTAGCTACACTAGCAAGAGAAGTACCCTGTTGTGATGAAGCTCCACCCTGTCTACAGAATATATGTCGGTGACCCTGTCTTCCACAAGTGAAACAAGTCACTAACGGCTTTGTACACTCTGGTCGCATATGTCCATAACCACTACAGTTAAAACACTGTCGTCTCGTATCTGCAACCGTTGCAGATGAGGAATAACTCTAGCGTCTCTGAACACGCCCTGAACCAACAACTCCACCAACACCACTGGTCTGCCCAGTTCGTTGTCTCTTCTCAGACCCTCCGGTCTGAGAAGCTCTCCTCTGTCCAGCCCGCTCTCGCTCATAGTCGGCGGCTCTATCCTGGTAGTCCATCAAGGACTCACAATGAAATCCCGCCATATAGGCCCGGGTGGCATCCCTCAGTCGTCGGGAAAAGAGATACACATGCTGATCCACAGGAGGTGCAACTGGACCCAGTAAAGCCATCTCCTCTTGGAATCTCCTAATAGCCTCAGAGACTGGTACATCCTCAAAGCCAGCCTCCACAAAATCACGCAGTTTCTCCCTCCTCAGTGAGGCAGGGCAGAAACGCTCTCTGATCATGGTCCTCATCTGTCTGTCAGTTGGACATCTAATAGACTCAAGAGCTGAGTCTACATGCCCAATCCAGAGCTCAACCTCTAACCCTACCTTCCCAGAGAAACGGGGTACTCCCATCTGATGGAATGCCTTCAACCAACTGTTTGGTCGAGGCCCTCTGTACTCCTCTAGAGCTCGAGTAATCTCAGCAGCATGTGCCTGTACAGCTGGCACCTGAGTCACTCCATGGGATCTCTCAGATGATCCCTCGTGTGCTGGCAGATCCGGGATAGGTCTACCCGCTCTGACAGCCTCCTCCACTCACCGGATATATTCGCGGAACTCTGGTCCTCCCATGGAGACATAATCCGAGTCATCTGACTGGACTCGTTGTGGATCCTGTCTCCCAGCTATGTCGTTCCCAGTCTCAGGGACACTCTCACCAACATCAGCATGAACCTCCTCCGCTGCAGGTGGATCAACAGCGGGAATCCTACCCCGTCCTCTACCTAGAGGGGGTCTACCTCTACCTCGTCCAGCTGCAGGTAAGGCTCTAGTCTGAATCATCTGCAGAGGACGTAACCCTAACTCAGAAGGATATATATCTGCCATATGTATAGATATATATCAAATCAATCACAGCAGAGTATCTATATATATCTATACTGTCGAGATCTTCAGAGGGGCGATATCTCACATACACGATATCCAAAAACATTTGTACTCATTTCAAAACCAAAATCTTTTGAAAAGTCAAACCCCTTTCGGGTTCTGTTTATTTATCTATTCAACCTTTATCGCATATTACAAGTGCCATTGTTGTCAACCTGGGCTCTGATACCAACATTGTAACACCTCAAATCCGTAGGACTCGAGGTGCTACTGGGCTAGGATCTCACAATGGATCTTGACTCTAGCCTAACAACAAGTTCACTAAATCTTACAACAAGGCACCGATAGATTAAATACAAAACATTAAATTGATATAAAAGTATCAAAAGGTTTATGCAACGTGTTGCTGAGTACAAACAAAACATAAATATATACATGGTCAAAAGATCCCATATCCCACGAGGACGACCCATTGTACGGAGCCCTCAGCAGATCACCCTCTTTGGATCACTCTGCACTTCTCCTAACCAGCAAGGGATCTACAACACGGTATAAAACCGTTAGCTAACCATACACATATATGAGATGAGCATAAGCACAAGCACACGTCAAAAATACTAAACACCTCATCATGATATCACACATTTACCCGGTTTATCATCTTTATAAACATAGTCCAACACTCAAATCGTATATATAAATATCAATATGAATATATGTGACACGAGGAATATAACCCTCGCCTCCGAGTGCAATAGCCAGCTGGAGTGGTACCGGCACACCTTCCCGTGTACCCTATGGGAATGGTGAAAGGGTCCGTCCCATGTACCAGATCTGGCATGACTACAGAGAACCTCCCAGACTCCACAAAGGGATGAAAGGGTATGTTGTCACGGCCCTACAGTGGGCAATCACTAGACCATAGGTCGGTAATAATCAATATCGCAGGCTATCAAGCATATAACAATCACCACTCATGCACACATTCGATATAAGGATGGTAGCTAAGTAAGTCCTATGGACTTACCTCAACCTCATAAGTAGTCTCAAACCCGATCAGCTCCAACTCTGGAGAACAACACTGCCTAATAACAAGGCATAACAATATATCAAACTCATATCCATCACAAGGTCACACCTAGACCCAAGGGATCCATAAGGATCAGATCCTAACTCATAAACCTCAAAGCCATAACCGGCATAACCCGCTCATACTAGGAAAGGAAATGATCTACCCAACTCTAGGTAGACCCGGGACAAGACGCACCTGCGTGACAAGAGAGACGCAGGGGCGGAGCAAGGCAACCCGCAGGCACAGCTAAGCTCGGCCGCAGGCACGGTAACAGCGGCCGCAGGCACGGTGACAGTGGCCGCAGGCAAGCGCAGGCACGGGCGCTGGGGCAGTGGCCGCGGGGGCGGCGGATTCCGGGCGCGGGTGCGGTGACAAAGCTCCCGCAAGGGCGGCGGTACTGGAACGCGGGGGCGGCGACGGTGTAGAAAGTGATCTCGCGGTTCCTCTTCGGCTCTTCACATGATCAAATCACGTCTTCTCCATTCCAAAGTCACACACATACATATACATACACAATCCAACATCAATCTACATTCCATACATCTAATCCTAAGCTAGGAAAGAGAAAGAGATCAAAGAAAGAAGAAGAGGAGCAAGGGGCTTACCCACGGCTGTGGCCTAAGCACGAAACTGATCCAAGATAGTACCTCAGCTGGCTCTCAAGCTCAGCACAACATCCACTAGCTTCAACATCATCAAAGCCTCACAACAAAACTCTTGAAACTCTAAGGAAGACTCAAGCAAGGTCAAGAAGAAGGAAGGAAAAGCAAGAAGGACGTGAGTATGGCTGGGAAAGAGAGAAGAAACCTTGCTCAATAAGCCAAGGACGAGGCTTAAGAAGGAAGGAAGAAAAGAGTAAAGCACAAGTCAAAGGTCAACAAAGCCGGCTGCAGCCGCAGGAAATCGCAGGGGCGGAAATTCCTGGCCGCAAGGGCGGAACAACAAAGGAGCTGCAGGGGCGGCCTCACAGACCCGCGGGGGCGGCTAAGGCCAAAATTGGCTCCCAAGGACTAAGGCTCTTACAACATTGGCTACACTAATACATTTGCCCCGGTCGCTAAGCATGTCACTATAAAGCTATTTCTTGCAGTTGTTACCATTTGGAATTGGGAATTGCATCATATTGATGTTCACAACGCCTTCCTTCATGGTGATCTACATGAGGAAGTCTATATGCTCCCTCCACCTGACTTTCGCACCTCTAGTAAGGTTTGTCGTTTGCGCAAATCTATATATGATCTTCGTCAGGCGCCTCGCAACTGGTTTCACAAATTTACTAGTGTTCTTCTTCGATATGCATTTCAGCAATCGTATGCTAATTGTTCCCTTTTTATATATTGTAAGCCAGGTATCACTAGGGGTGGGCATGGGACGGGATTGAGGTCATCTGAGTCCCGTCCCAACTATTTTAAATGGGACGGGATCGGGACGGGCCTTAGAGAATTTTTGATTGAATCCCACCGGGTCCTATCCCGACTAGGACCGGGACGGGATGGGCCCTATCCCGTTTGTACATTAGTTTATTTAATATTTTTAAACATTACGTTATATTCACAAAATATTCGTATATATCGTACTTAAAACGCAAAAAACATTAAAGTTTCCAGAATTTTCATAATAACATATTAAATTTAAATTAAACTTCCAAATATATACAATAAAATATATGTAAATGAATTTGGTACATTTGTCAATTTTGACGGTTTGACCAACCTGATTTATTTTTTAAAATATATAAATGTAACTATATAAGTATTTCACTAATGTTTATGGATTATACTCCTATTTCTTATTTTAAATTTCTTGGTAGACTAAGAAGCAAGTCACAGTTTCCAGAACATCAGCTGAAACTGAAAATAAAGCAAATGTAACCACCACTTGCGAACTCCTCTGGCTTCATCCGTCCTTTAATCTCTTGGTGTTCATCATAAACTTCCCTTGAAACTCCATTATGATAATCAAGTAATAATGTACATTACTAACAATTCGGTCTTTTATGAGCGCACCAAGCACATTGAGGTTGATTGTCATACTGTCAGAGATCAAATTAACAAGGGCACTATCCGTACTGTTTTCACGTCTGGAATATCACAACTAGCAAATATTATGACCAAAGCCTTGGCGCCGTGACTTTCTCACTTCCAGCTTGAAGGGGAGTGTTAGCGATATGGTTATACTTGTAATTTAATGCTAATTACATTAACCCTAAGGTTCCCTATTGTTTATATATTTAATGTTTCAATTAATGACTAATCAGATCGTATGTTTACCAAAACCTACACGCCTCACTCTCCATTACTACACCCTACAACATGGAATCGATGTCGAACCCAACTATAACATGATCTTTGCGTTGTTCTAGGATTTTTTCTTATATTTCCTTGACCATTTATTAATGAAACCCTCCTAACCTAAGTGTCATGACCCTCTTATTAACTAGGTATATTCTTAGAGGTATTGATCGAAATCAATCCCTACATCTATGCGTTGACATCAGGTTGCAGACAAATTAAAGAAATAATTGGAGAATGATGTGATCCGACAAGATAAATTCGACATGCCAATTAACACATAACATCTGTGGAACAAAAATTGATTTTTTGACATTTTTTCCAAAATGGATTTTTTTTAACCCTTTAGTGTGACTGTGACACATCTAAAGCTTTATTTATAATAAGATGTCAACATGAATTTCAAAGTTCTACAACTTTGCAGCTTACATGAATAATTAAAGTCAACAAGAGAGCTTTAAAACAACCCGCAAGTGAACCAACAAATATTTGGGTGGAGCAAATTAAAACACATTTAGCGTTTCAAATATATCCTTATTTCATCCTTAATTAAACATTTGTTAATCTTTAAAATAACAGAAAGATAAGTATCATTCAAAAAAGACACACAAACATTCAAAATAACTATTCATAATAATTTAAAGATAATAATAACTATTTTTATCTCAAAATATTTATTTATAGACAGTAAATAAAATATTTTAAAAGATAAATAAGCACATAAAAATTAAAATAACTTAAATATAATTGAAAAAAGTTTAAAGCAGCGGAATACCACAAATAATAATAAAAAATGATGATGATGATAATAATAATAATAATAATAATAATAATAATAATAATAATAATAATAATAATAATAATATAATAAAATCATTTTCAATAAAAGAAGAAGAAATGACTATAAAATGATGTGTTTTTAGCGAATAGAATTGCATCTGTGAGGCCCTGCAAACAAAAATGGAAAGAAAAATGTTAGTTTTGGGTAAGAGCGAAAGGAGAAAAGGAAGGAAAATGGGTATGATGGATGTAAGTAAAGAACAAGTTGTGGAATGCATTCATGCAGCTTTTCATTTTAAACCCACAAAAGTTGTTTCATTGCATTCGCATGCTCTGCTTTCGTGTCTGCACCAGATTCACTTCCCGCTTTTTTTTAAAAAATTTTATTTTTCTAAAAAAATTCTCACTTTTGTAAAAATTAAAAGGAAAATTTTTGTATCCTCTTGTTTGTTTGGAGTTTTCTGTATTTTACTCAGAATTTTTTTTAGTTCGGATAATGGCCATGTGTTTTAATATTTTTCGGAAAATGTCCATTTTCGTTAAATTCAACTAAAATATTTTTTTATAATGAAAAATAAAATTCTTTTAAAAAAAGTTAGAAGAGGCTGAATATTTTACACATAAATTTTTATAAAAAAATTATTTTAAGTTAACATCTCTTACAATTTAAAGAAAATTGGACATTTTCTAAAAAATATTAAAACACAAGGGTATCAACCGAACTTAAAAAAAACCTTTGAATAAAATCTGAAAAACCCCAAACTATATGGACACCGTCCGAAATTTTCTAAAATAAAAATGGATTACGAGGCTTACAAGATCAAAATTATGCGACATTATAGAAATTTTTTAACTCCTTTACACAAATTTTGAGAATTAAGAAGAAAATTACAAAGTTTATAGAATTTTAATCAAATGTACTAAACGCGCCCTTTGCATTTTTCCTTTTTCTAGTCGAAATACACTTCTTTAACAAACACAAGAAAACTTGCCAGTGAGAAATCGGCCCAAGCCCACTAACATGGTCGAAGGCCCACTATCACCATAAACCTTCACTTGATGCTAATAATAATAATTTTTATAATAATAATAATAATAATAATAATAATAATAATAATAATAACAATCATAATGACTCTCTTGAAAAACTTTGAATTACATGACTATATTTCCCACTTCTTTTGAATAAATATGTGACAATAATGAATTTGAAATCAGAGACAGACACATATACATATATTAAACGACACATAATTAACTAAAATGTAGACCTAACTCACTCCCCTATTATTAGTATTAGTTGCTAAATCCGGTGCATCAATATAATGTGAGACGTGTATATATACGTGTTAGATCCGGACCTAACATATATATCCAATAAAAAAAATTTAAAATCATTATCAATAAGTAATAAAGTATAGTCATGATAACTTTTCATTCTCCGCCATTACAATTTTTTATTTAAAATTTTATTTTTACGTTAACACAGAACATCCAAAATTCATTGAACAATGATTAAAATTGCTCGACCATTAAATCTTTGTTTAAATTGGTTAACATTTTAAAGAGGAAGGTATTAGAATTAGTAGTAATATCTACTCAGTTGTATGTATGTAATATGACAAGAGACTTGTAAGTTGCAAAAGTCATTGTGAGACCAATAAAATTATCACTTATAACTCTATAATCCTCTCGTGTATTTTACTATAAATTCTCGACACGACTATAATTATATATTTATATCGATGAGTATACATGCAATAAGTAAAAACAATTCATTCAAATATAACATATCCATTATCTTTCGGGTTTTCATTAATTATGAGACTATATATGACCGACGAGAGTTTAACATGTGTTAGCATCCTTTTTACAAGTTAAGTTGATTAGGGTTCATACGATAACAACACCCTAAGTTAATTAGGGTTCGTATTTTGAGATATAGGTTAGGAAAATGTATATAACACATCACTTGGTTTTAGAATAAAACTTCGTATGTTTATATGTTTATATGTGAGGTTTATATGTGAGGTTTACTGGACGTGTCTCCATGTTGTTTGGTCCTAAAATGAATATAAGAAAAAATAATGTGATTTTAAAATAAAATATATAATTATTATTTATTAAATTAATGTGATTTTAGTGATCCGATTAATAAATCGAATTATATATCAGATTCGTCACATGGTGATTGATTACCCTGAATCTTGGGGAGATTAGATATCGTGCTTAAAAGTTAAAATCAACTTCATTATCTCCATTTTTTTAATTGAAAAGAATAAAATATTGAAAGAACCAACATATTTTGCATGATATTTGTCCGTTTTTTTAAAATATAATTTTACAGATAAATTTCCTTATTTGTTTTGTTGCTCTATTTTAATTATATTTTTCCCATACATCGATAAGTGGCAGTATAGTAAAAAAAAAACATACTTTAATTACTTAGTGGTTGGAGTGTAACTAAGGGTTAGTTGAAAGTTGTAGTTGGTTAGCATAAATTTGAAGAATCGTGTTTAGAGACGGTTGTATATTTAAGGACTATTATAACTACTTACCCTTTTCCATTAAATAAAGATAAGCATTTACTTAACTTTTGAACTACCACCAAATTAACCAACTTAATGAATTAAGTATGACCAATCACATAGCTACACAATATTAGTCAATGCTTCATAGTAAAAAAAAAAAAATTCAGTTATAAGCTAAGCCATTTACTATTAGAGTTTTCTTTTTAAATCAATATATTATGAGCCCGTTTAGTTGAGATTCGGAAATGTAAACGGAATGAGAATGAATGTGGTTCATATGTGTACCTTGTTCATGAAATTTTTTTGGAATCATTACCTGTGAAAAAATGCAAAATACATTTACTTTCCACGTTTTTGTTTCCCTGTATGATATTAAAACAAATCAAATTCTACTCAAATCACTTCAAACCACAATGAATGATTCCAAAAAGTTTTATGGACAACTGAACAAGGGTATAGGTATGAACTAGATTCGTTTAATTTATGTTTCTGTTTTCAGATTTAAAACCAAACGGGTCCTGAGTGTTTGTGCTTACACAAAACTTATAAATAATTATATATGGATATATTGTGTTTAAGATAATTAGTATAATAAGTTCTTTTTATATATAGATAGATTTAAATCAATATATTATCTCATACCCGATTCCTGTATTTATCGGCGAGAAGAAACAAGTAGTTCTTGACGCCAACAATCTTTCAACGGGCCGAGTAGTTCTCAACCCGTTCAATTGCAAGAACTCCCTAGCTACGGAGTTTTTCCGAGTATATCATAAATTCAAGTGGTGGCAGCGGCAAAGCTTTAGTTTTTGAAAGAGCGATCAATAGGAGAGATCAATATATCATAGTAAAATATATATATATATTTTCAATGAAAATTTAATAATTATTTTTAAAAGTCTTAGGGTTCAATATAAAAAAAAATTAAAAAAAATGGTTACGGGTGTGTTGACCCTAGAAGGGTAATGGTAATGCAGTGAAACATATAGTATTTGACATAATTAGAGCGTTACTTGAGCATTGAATTTTCCGAAGGCGGCGAAGAAAAGTGAAGTTTGATTAAGTGAATATTGAATAGAGGAGGGCATTTCAAGAAGGGCAATCAATGTGTATAGTTGAACAATTTAAAATTCAATTCAATTCATGTTGATTCACTTAATTTCTAAGGGCTATGAGTAGTTGTAGGTCATTATATATATATATATGGATAAGATTCACGTAGGGAGTTCTCTTATAGTAAGGAGTAGGAACTATTATTATCCGTTACATTAATTTAGATGAACGTTCATGATTAAACTAAATAGATGGTAATTTTATGATAGAATTAATTAAGATTATTTACTTCCTATAATAGAGTTTAAAATTTGACAATTAAAGCTCTAATATTAAATTACCTTAATATATTTTTATATGTTCAGTCATTGAAATCATCCATCGATAAAACCAAACTAAAAACTGAAAAATCATCCATCAATGGTGAACGAGGCTTCATCCAACATTAACGAAGGTTAGTTTTTCGACCTAAAAATTTAACACGGTAATTTAACGACGTATAATTATAACATTGTAATTTAACCACCCATAATTATAACCTATAAATTTAGCGACCTAAAAATTTAACACGGTAATTGAACGACCTTTATTTTTAACATAGTAATTTAACCACCTATAATTACAACATATACATTTAACGACTTATAATTTTAAACTAAGTATTTTAACGACCTGTAATTTTAACATTGTAAGTTAACGACCTATAGTTATAACCTATACAATTTCACGACATATAATTTTAAATAGATATTTTTAACGACCTAAAATGTTAACATTGTAATATAACCACCCCATAAATATAACCTAGACATTTAACGTGTAACACCCCGAATCCGTAGGACTCGAAGTGCTACTGGGTTAGGATCTCACAATGGATCATGGCCCTAGCCTGACAACAACTTCACTGAATCTTACAACAAGGCACCAATAGATTAAAACAAAACATAAAAACTGATATATATATATATATATATATATATATATATATATATATATATATATATACATCTCAAAAGGATAATACAGAGTACTGCTGAGTACAAAGTCAAACTGAAATCCGTACAATAATGATAATCTCAAAACCCCACGAATATGCCCCGTGTACGGAACCCTCAGCAGATCACCCCTCCGGATCACTTCACAGCTCTCCTAACCTGCGAGGGATCTACAACACGGTATGAAACCGTTAGCTAACTATACACATATATAAGAAGATGCTAAAGCACAAACACACCTCAGAAATGATAAACACTTCAGCATGATATCAAACATTTACCCGGTTTATTATCTTTAATAAGTTGAATCATTCAATCGTATAAATAGATATATATGAAAATAGGTGACACGAGGAATATAATCCCCGCCTCTGAGTACTCTAACCAGCTGAGGTAGTTTCAGCACACCTCCCGTGTACCTTGTGGAAATGGTGAGGGGCCTTCCTTTATACCAAATCTGGCCTGACTACAGAGAACCTCCTAGACTCCACTACAATGGACGGTCAATATAACATAGGTCGGTGACCCAAATAATAACACATGCTATAAAGCACATAACACACACCACTCAAGCATACATCCAATATAAGGATAGTAGCTAAGTAAGTCCTATGGACTTACCTCGATCTCAGAAGTAACTCAAGTCTGATCCACTCTCAGAAACGTCCACTCCAAACTGGAGGACAACACAGCCTATACAAGACACACACACACACACACACACACACACACACACACACACACACACACACACACACATATATATATATATATATATATATATATATATATATATATATATCACAATCCTATCACACAAAGGGTCACACCTAGACCCAAGGGATCCATAAGGGATCATATCCAACTCATAACCTCAAGGTCGTAACCGGCATATCTATATCATACTCGTCATAAACCGATACCTAGCATGATACTAGTTCCCTCATACTAGAAAGGAAAGGAACTACCTAACTATAGGTAGTCCCAGGACAAGACGCACCTGCGTGATCTAAGGACGCAGGGGCGGAATGCAGGCAACCGCGGGTGCGGTGATGCTCAGCCGCGGGGGCGGCGACAAGGATTGCTGGCAACGCAGGCACAACGCTGGCACGGCGCGGGCGCTGCGGCACGTCTTCCGCAGGGGCGGTGACTTCTGGCCGCGGGGGCGGCGACAGTGCAGAATGAAACCTCGCGGATTCTCTTTGGCTCTTCACGTGATCAAATCACGTCTACTCTCTTCCATAGTCACATACATACATATCAATACACATTCCAACATCAAAACCCTTAACATACATCCAATCCTAAGCTAGAAGGATTGAAACAAGGACAGAAAGAAAGAAGAAACAAGGAGGACATACCACACTATGGTCTAGGCACAAAAAAGCTCCAAGATGACACCTCCACTAGCTCTCAAGCTCAGCATAACACTCACACACATCAGTATCACCCACAAGATACAATCTCCAAGCAAAATTCCAAAAAAAACTCAAGCAAGCTCAAGGGAAAGGATGAAGAAGGAAGAAGGACGTAGGACTAAGGAAGAGAAGTGAGTAAGATGAACCTTGCTCAGTAAGGAAAGGAAAGAAGTAAACCAAAAGGGTAAAGCACGAGTCAACAAAGTCAACAAAACCGGCTGCAGCCGCAAGAACCCGCGGGGGCGGCGGAGATGGCCGCGGGAGCGGCGACCCGCAGGTGCGGCGGAGGTGACCGCGGGAGCGGCTGGGCCAAACTCGGCCAAAGACCAATCTTGGTCCGAAAGATAGGGCTCTTACATAACGACCTATAATTTTAGATTAGAATTTTTAACGACCTACAATTTTAAATAGACATTTTTAACGACCTAAAATGTTAACATTGTAATATAACCACCCATAAATATAACCTAGACATTTAACGACCTATAATTTTGGATTAGAATTTTTAACGACCTATAATTTTAACATGGTAATTTAACGAAAGGCAAATAGAACATGATAATTAGCTACCAGTAATTGTGAACGTTCATTTAACGACCTATAATTTAAGAGAAATCGTCTTCACAGAGAGAACCTAATAATTGAAAAAAAGTGTGAACATAATAGTCAAGTATTAATTTATTTCAATGGAAATATTATTAACCTCTAAAATAAAATATAATCTTCCATAAATTAAAATCTATTAAAGGCTTATCAATAACTTATGAACAATCCTATGAAACCCTCCTTGAATAGCTTATTGTAGTCCTTCAATCACAGACGTTCATTGTTTTATCTAATGACTATAAAGACTCCCTACTCCCTACTCTAAGGAATGTTCCTACCGGATCCTGACCATATATATATATATATATATATATATATATATATATATATATATATATATATATATATATATATATATATATATATATATATATATATATATATATATATATATAAGTATATATACTTATTTCGGTCGAAGTACATTAATTCCGGTCGAAATATGATATATTTTCGATCTGAATAGTTATCGATACTTGTTTTATATATCGATTGAATTAACTAGATTTATAGTATTTCGAACGTATTGTTCTAATTACGACCGAAATTACCATTGAACACCTATATTTTGATCTTAATGTCATGGTGTCGACCGAAATGATCAATATATTTATCATAATATCAATCATATTCTGATCAAAATATTAGTATTTCTATCGAGATACATAAGGTACAACAAACGCCTTATTCAAGATTTCAAGTATTCTGGTTGAAATATACCTATTATGGTCGAAATGTAAGATCAAAACCAACTAAACAACATCTAATTTCGATCGTATTATAATAAACATGGTCGAAACAAGTCAAAGCAAGCAGATAATTAATATCAGTCACATTCCGATCGGAATTTTGTTATTCTTGTAGAAGTACATAAGGAGAAACAAAACACACTACTCAATATATCAAATATTTCAATCAAAATATACTTATTCCGGTCCAAATACCATATTTTAAGAACGATATTATAATGAATAATGTTTAAAGCATAATACTTTATTTCCAAATTTGATAACTTATTAATTGCAACTAGATTTTTTTTAGTTTTAAAAATGTGATTCACGTCCATGAAGACTTATGATGTACCAAGATCTTGAAAGTTGATTTATTAATAAGATGTCTGTTAGAGGTTCTTATTCCCTACACAAGAGTACGTTCTCACTTGAACACCTGATCATATATATATATATGGATAGGATCAAATAAGAACCATTGTTACGGTAAGAAATAAGAACTTATATGAGTCGTCGGATTATATGATGAACGTCCAAGATTTAATGAATTATATAAGGTAACTGTGCATTGTCTTGATTAGATAATTTATTTATTAGGTAATTAAGTATAAATAACATTTAAAGTCATTACCAATTAGGAAACAAAATATTGTTATTGTGTTTTTTCAAATTTGTTTTAGTAAATTTTATTATGAATATAAATTAAAAATATTAATGTTTTCTTTATTCGTGTGTATATATTAAATAAATATCCGGGTTACACTTTTTTATAAATTTATATTTACTATCAAGTATTATACAAAGAGCATGCACGAGTATGTTTTTTTTTAAAAATATGCACGATTAAATATTATTGCACGTGTAATTTAAATATTGCACATTTTATGTACCGTTTTATTTATTATTACACGTATATTTTATGTTTTTTTTTGAAAGCATGCACTAGTAAATGAAAGAGAGATAGAAATAGAATGCTTACTCGTGCAATAATAAATGAATGAGAGATAATATGCACGAGTAAGTTGCATTGAGTGCACTAGTAAGTATTGCACGATTTATGTTTTTTTGAAAGCATGCACGAGTAAGTGCACTAGTAAGTATTACACGTTTTATGTTTTCTTGAAAGCATGCACGAGTAAGTGCAAATGAACATCTATGTGCATGTGCATGTGCATGTATTGGTTGTGCACATGTACATTTCGTGCATATATTATAATATTACACAATGTACGATCAAATGATATTTATCATGCACGTTAAGTTCAATTTATGAGCAAGACGCCGGAATGGGTAAAATAAATAAAATAAAATAATAATTTATCTTAATTGTTTCAAGTTATATATAATGGTAGTAAATATCTTTTGAAGTTTAAAAGGTAACCATGTATATCTATCCTATTCCTGGGAGTAAGAACCTATTATAACCATTTGATCAAATAAAAATTAATGTTTCGGATTAGTCCCTAAATTAGGAAGCATTATATAAAAAAAAAACTTTAACATTTATTAATATACCTTAATTATCAAAAGTTATATAAAAGATTCGTCCATGAATTTGAAAGATTTATATAAAATTAATGTCTTAGGTTTGTCATATATAGCTCGTAATTCTATGATTTCGATCTGAATGAATTTTTTTTGCACTATCTCTATAGAAATACTTTCATTCGATCAAAATGCAGGACAATTTGAATTTATTTTTTTTGCACTATCTCTCTCGAAATACTTCCATTTCGATCGAAATGCAAGATAGTTTGAACTTTTTTTTTATACTATCTTTTTCGAATGTAGGAAAATTTTGCCTCTAGGTCGAAATCAAAAGAATTCGATAGGAATGGACTTGTAACTTATTGCTCTAAATTCAATCGAAATGCATACAATCCGACCGAAATGTTAACAATCCAAGAAAATTAGCATGATTCCGATTAATTTTTTTTATTTTTTTTTGTATAACGATCCTATATTTCGACCGAAATACCATGATTTCGACCAATTTTTTTATTATTTTATATATATAAACACAATTAAGATAGAAATGTCGAATGCATTTTAATTAAAATTGATAGAAATTTCAGTAATACAATCGAAACTAAGTAACGATTAAAAAATAATATTTATTACTTGAATGTAACCCTATATATACATTCATTATCTGCAAATGGCCCATCCCTATTTCTATATCAGGACCGAAAGTCTCCTTCTAATATTGTCACTGATATGTTCACTGTGTAGTCTAATTTTCAAATGTGAATACATATTATTCCTTTTTGAATTTGCATATATTACGGTAAACGCGTAAAGTTGAAAACTTTGAACTCCATGATGTAACCTCAAAAGGAAAACTTTGAACTCTATGGCTCTACTATAAAGTTGAAAAAATTTAAGCCAAAAAGGGAACCTAGAGCTTTTTAAATAATTATATTAATTCAATTACTAAATTACTAAATCTTTTTTCTTTTTATCAAAAGAAAAATTACATTGGTTTTTTTTCCTTAAGAAAAATATAGGATATTGTGATTTATAACGGTGAATCGATAGACTAGGTAATATATTAAACGGAAACAATTATCGTTAGAGCAATCGCAGACTAAAGCATACGACTAAATAATCCCGCGAAAACAAAGAAATGGGAGAAAGTATATTGAATTAGATAAGAGATGTGATTCAAATTTAAATATCATTTTCCAAGAAAAATATAAAAATACCATTTTGACATTTTTCTTAGTGTAGTACAACTTATATAGTTATATCCCTAGGTTTGGTATCCCTTAAATATTAATTCACCGTTTGAAACCCAAAAAAATTATGATATGTTTGGTTGGTTTAAAATAGATGGCGTTTTTTTTTTATTTTTTATGTAAAGATTTACTTTTTTGAGAATTGTTTTTAGTTCACGATTAAATTTAGTAAAAGATGAGTGACCGATAAGTTTTAAGTAATTTTCATTGTGAAGAAGACTTTGATTTAGAGAAAGTTTGGTTAGATATGGACATTTGACCTTTCTTTGTTAAATTTGGACCATTTCTTTCAAACAATCTACAATTTGGTAATTATGACTTTAGTATTAGCTCGCAATGTAGTTCTGTGCTTAGTGAAAAAATGTTGGACTTATTGACCAGAATTCCAATTTCTTAAGCTTTGAGAAAGTAATATCTTTTCTTTTTTTTTTTGGGTGGATAAGCATAATAATCATATCCACTTTTAAATAGAGTAGGATTGTTAACGGCATCTGAACCGCTTTTTTTAATGGAATCGGAACCGGAATTGTTTAAGGTAAACGGTCCGGTTTTCTTATTTTTTCTTTGTCGAAACCGTTTAGAACCGGACCGTTTAAGGAACCGTTTTTTTGAACCGGAACCGGAACCATTTAAGAAATTTCAGAACCGTATGGAACTGGATCGGGTTGAACCGGAACCGTACAAAACCGTTTGGAACCGGAACCGTACATAATCGGAACTAGACCTGGGCATCTCCGGACCCGGGCCGGACTCGGGCCTACCTTATACGCCATACCCGCCCGTTTTTGCGGGCGGGCGGGCTGGCCCGGGTTTGCCCAGGTCTAATCGGAACCATCTTGAACCGTTTGGAACCGGAATAGTTTTGAACCATTTGAATACTTGATGAAAGTAAAAGTGAAAATTAGAAGGAAACATATAAAAACACACCTCATTATCCAATGTAAGGTTATAAAAATAACTAATTTTCACAATTCTATACATATTGACCCTCTCATAGTTTCAAGGGAGAAAAAAAAGCCTTGAAAATCAAATAAGTACAGGAACCGGACCGAAACCAAAACCGAATTTTAACGGTTCCCTTATTTTTATTTACTTGGAACCGGAACCGTATCAAACGTGTAACACCCCAAATCCGTAGGACTCGGAGTGCTACTGGGCTAGGATCTCACAATGGATCCTAACCCTAGCCTGACAACAATTTCACTGATCTTACAACAAGACACCGATAGATTAAAACAAAACATGAAACTGATATATATATATATATATATATATATATATATATATCAAAAAGGTAATACAATGTACCGCTGAGTACAAACAAAACCATGCTATACATCAAAAGAACCCATATCCCCGATAACGCCCCAGTGTACGGAGCCCTCAGCGGATCACCCACTCTGAATCACTCTGCAACTCTCCTATCTTGCAAAGTGTCTACAACACGGTATGAAACCGTTAGCTAACCATACACATATATAGAATTATGCTAGAACACAAACACACATCAGAAATCTTAACACATCATCATGTTTTCACACATTTACCCGGTTCATTATCTTTTATAAAGTCTAGCAATCAACTCGTATATAAATATCCATATAAACATAAGTGACACGAGGAATATAACCCTCGCCTCTGGGTACTATAACCAGCTGGAATGGTGCCTAGAACACCTCCCCGTGTACCTTAAGGGAATGGAGAGTGCCCGAACCGTTTACCAGGTCTGGCCTGACCATAGAGAACCCCCAACTCCCAGCGGGATGAATGGAAAAGTTGTCACAGCCCTACAATGGGCAATCAATACATCATAGGTCGGTGACCATCATAACGCATACTATAAACATATAACAAACACCACTCAAGCACAACATCCTATAAAGGAATGGAAACTAAGTAAGTCCCACGGACTTACCTCAACCTCGTAGTCGTCTCACTGGATCAACCCTCTACTAAGTCCACTCCAAACTGGAGGATAACACGGCCTATACAAGACATACATAAATATCAAACTCCTATCACACAAAGGGTCACACCTAGACCCAAGGGATCCATAAGGGATCATATCCAACTCGTAAACCTCAAAGTCCTAACCGGCAATTCCATAACATACTCGTCAACATCCGAATCCTAGCATGGTACTAAGTTCCTCATATTAGAAAGGAAAGGAACTACCTAACTATAGGTAGTCCCGGGACAAGACGCACCTGCGTGAACTAAGGACGCAGGGGCGGAGGAGATCACCCGCAGGCGCGGCACGTAAAATCCGAAGGGGCGGTGACAAGGAACGTTGGAAAACGCAGGCACGACGCAGGCGCTGTGACACGGTAACCGCGGGGGCGGTGACTCTCAGCCGCGGGGGCGGCGACAATGCAGAATGAAACCTCGCGGCTTCTCTTTAGCTCTTCACGTGATCAATCACGTCTACTCTCTTCCAGATTCATACACATGCCACAACATACACATATAAACATCAATCCTACAATCAATCATCTAATCCTAAGCTAAGGAAGAAGAAGAAGCAAAAGAAGAAGGAAGAGAAAAAGGAGAAAAAGACTTACCATTGCTGAAGGTCTAGGCAGGCAAAAGCATAAGCACTACTCAGCTGGCTTCACAAGCTCAGCAACCACAACTAGCATCAACAACCACACAACCACACACAACTTTACCAACTCAAGGGAAAAACCAACTCAAGCTCAAGGAGAAAGAAGAAGAAGCAAGAAGGACGTGAAACTGGATTGAAAATGTGAGGAAACCCTTGCTCAGCAAGGTGGAACGAAGGAGGTAAAGAAAGGTAAAGCATAAGTCAAAAGAGTCAACAAAACCGGCTGTAGCCGCCGGAAACCGCAGGGGCGGGTTTCCTGGCCGCAGGGGCGGAACGACAGGGGAGCCGCAGGGGCGGCCTCTCAGACCCGCGGGGGCGGCTAAGACCAAAACTCACTCCCAAAACTAAGGCTCTTACAAAACGGTCCGGTTCCAAAAATTTCTAACAAATAAGCACAGAAACCGAACTGAACCGCCAAATTCCGTTTTAGTTTCAACGGTTCCTAATGGAACCGGACCAAATTAACATCCCTAAAATAGAGACAAACTTTTTTAATTCATTTACGTTGCAATAAAAAAAAACCTTTAAAAATCCTCAAACTTCAAATTCAAATTTACTCTCCATTTTTAACCCAATTTCAAACCCTTTTGCGAAATTGGACACCTCTCTTCGTTTTGTACATCATACAATCTCGGTTTCCTTTGAATAAATGTCATCGGAGAACGTCACCGTCGGACTATTGAGGGAGAAAATGTGAGCTTCATACCTCACAAGTAACATACAAAACCGGTTGTAGTACGTGGGTTATGATCGAATATAAGGAAATGAGTAATGATTTGAATAATCAAAAGTAAAGTCTCAAAACAAAAATATAAATAGAAAAAGAAGGTAAGGATCGAGTCGACAAAAAGGGTGAAGTAGACTTAATCGAGACAGATGATTATGGAGTCGAGTTAACAAATAACAAAACAATAATAAAAATACAAAACGCACAGTCGAGTCGGTCGAAGGAATCAATCGGGTCGACTCGATAACAATAATAGAAGAAACGTGTTTTTTTTTAATTATTTATCATGTGATCCAATCAACTGAATATAGGAAGACAACAATAACTACAAGTAGATAATAAAGGCATTTCAAAACTTAAATAACCACAATGATGCATAATCAAATCTCAATTCACAATTATCATATCCCAATTCAAATATAGTCATGATATGAATTAAACAACCCATTGATTAAAAAAGTAAACAAACCTACATAACTCTTCCATCTTATATCATATTAAAGTATAAATTCACGCAATTTTCGCATCTTCAAAATAAAACTTACCAAGCATAAATAGAACTAAGGAACATCGATGCACAACTCTCGAATCTTACATTGGATGAGCCAAGGTCAACCATAAGATATGATTTAAGACATGCATGCAATCAAATGATATAAACAATTAATACTATCATAGATTCATCATGAAAAGTAGGGCTCTAGACACTAAAACAAATTGAATTAGCAATTAATACTTATAAAATCTTTACTTTATTAAACACTGAAAACATGTGGCAATCGATCTGATCGATAAGGGCAACCGAGTCAATCAAAGCATGCGATTTACACATATGAAGGTCTCCAAATGTAGATTCCAAGTAAACGACTGACCGGATAAAAAACCTAATGTCCGGAAAGGCCTTATTTATAGATGTTGGATTGAGTGTTAGTTGTTTAGATTTTCTAAAGTTCAAAAGCCCTACATAGCGGAATATATAGCAAGTTCAATAAAATAACAACAACACACTATTAATACTGAAAAACCTAATTGATACGGGGATAAGCCGTAGGGGTTCCCGATCTTTCAACACCAAGGACTTAGGCTAACAAGAAGACGAAATAGACGTTGGAATGAGATGGTAGACGTGTGGGAGGATGGATGAAGGATCCAATGGTTGAGATTGGATCGTGCTGGATAGTGAAAGAGCCTTCCCTTCGCAGTTGTGACTCTTCCTTTAATCTCGGCGGCCGGTAGAACGAGGTCCGGAACACAAAGAAGTTATCTGGAGTTCGAATAGCGCTCAACTTAAGCTTTGCACCGCGGCTGAAACGTTTCTCCTAGCTACCAGAATAGACTGGACGTGCTTCTTACCCGTCCAGGGTTTTGAAGAGGCTTCGCACCTAATCAAGACTCGAATCCCTCGAGAAGGAAATACTTAAAAGTATCAATCTGTATATTAATCTGAATTGTTCAAAATGACGTCCAGCTTGGCCTTATATAGGCAAGGTGGGACGTCCAACAAGGTTCACATGGGTTGCGGGCTTGATCCAAGATCTAGCCCGAAAAGAATAAAGAAATAAAATAAAATGCGAAGTGATAAGATCAAATCTTTATGAGATAAGATCTTCTAGCTAAAAGATAAGATCAAATCTTTAGGAGATAAGATCTTCTAGAAAAGGAAACAACAATTAAAATAAATGCAATTTAAATTGTCTGATAAAATGGCTGAAAATAAAATGTAAGATTGGAACTAATTTAATTACTTAAATTAGCCCAAACTCGGAAAAGTAGATATGGTCTTCATCTTCAAGCCATTTTGCTTCTTAATTTCCTTCCCTCTCTCTTGGCTCATATGGACTGGCAGATTCTCGATCTAGTCCGTCCTCATTTTGCACGCCATTTCCCTGACTCTGGTTCAGCCAATCTTGCACTTTATTCTTCCGAGTTTCACTTTCATAGCTAGTGGAATTACTACCTCTCTCACAGCTAGTATCCCGGCTAGTATCCTCGCTTCCCAATCTTACGCTCTTATCCTTGGTCTCTATAGTCTTTGTTGCTGATTCCTCCTGCTCGAGTCGTCTCCTCTTCATCCTGCATGTTGAGACAAGGCTTTTGGATGCTCCCGCATCACTAATCAACCAACAATTTATAGTGTTAGTTGTTTTAGGTCTCTTGAAGCTCAAAATCCATACACGACGGCATTTACAGTGAGTGCAATAAAACAAGATCAACACACTATTTATAGTGGAAACCCTAATCAATAAACTAGTTGATCGAGATAAAAACCACCTGCCTTCTACAAATAGGAAGAACATTAAATTTGTTTATATTATGGGACTTCTTGTGTGAAAATTATGAACTTGAACTCTCTTGATCTCAAGACCCAATCATGAATCCTGATAGACCCTTATTTAATCTACCGGATACTCAAAACCGAAACACTATGATAGAATGTTTGCATGCTATGTTTTTAGATGTGTTATTGTGTGTTCTTACCTTGGTTTTTCATGGTTTGGACATCCATAACTTAGATAGAGCTTAAATTGTGAAAAGAATGTCTAATTTTCTTGTTTCATGTCTTTATTTCTACTTTGGCCGATAATGGATGAAATGATCTTAATGATGAAACTTATGTTAATGTTATGGAAATAATTGAGACTTGTTAACTATAATGTTTGTGAATATAGCATATCTGAAGCATGTTAGATAATCCATTCCGAAACCAAGAGGTTACTAACTTTCATAAAATGTATACAAAAGTTGATTTTAGTTATGCACTTATATCATTCTATTGGACGATGTTTGGTCTAGTGATGCATATGTGTTGAAATTTAAGCTAAAGTCTCATGCTTAGGTTCATGATAGTGTGTATTGTTTATTAACTCTAAACTGATCCTTCTAGAGAAACATACATTAATTAGTTGACATTCACTTGAGTGAAAAATACTAACCCACATGGCAAAAGGCTAAATGAATGCAAACAAGTGTAAAAAAAAGTCAAAGTAAAAGCACATCAAGTTCAAAGGTCATTTGGATATGTGATGAATACTATTTTTTTCTTTTGTTTTTGTTTTATGTCAATATGGCCAAGTATGTACATCAAAAGGTGAATGCAAAGTGAATATAACCATGCCAAAAAAAGTTGAAAATTTTATTTATTAGGCCGAGTTTAAGTAGAAAAACATTGTGAAAATTTCAATCGTACTTCACCGAAGTGTATGCACTTTAGCTACCTTATATTCATATTGTTGAATAATGCAAACCAAGTGCAAACATCGATAAAGACCTCTAAGCAACCAAGTGCAAACATTGATTAGAAGTTCTTTGTGTGAGTATTTAACATCCATCTTTCATGCTTAGTTCATATTGATTATTCTTAACATTGTCTTATGCCTTGCCATGATACTAATGTATTGAAAGTAACTAAGCACATGCTTAAGCCCGCCTAGGTCTCTTGTACGCACACCAACCTTCTTATATCCCTCTTATAGTGTTAAAGAAAATTCACTCTCAAATGTGTCTTGCAATCACTTATATAGCGTTAGGTCTCCACTGACAAGCTAGAAAATTCGACGGGATGCTAATGTCTTGAATATGAAAAAAATTATCGAGCCACACTATGTGACATATATGTAGCCATATTTGATTGTCCTTATGTACACGAGACACTTGTTCACATCCTCCCAATCCCATGTCATAATCCTACAGTGTATGGAAACCAAGTAACATAAGTGACATTCATGTTATATATGATATCATGCATCTCTACGAGACATGTATATATATATGACATAAGGCTGGTACGATGGTTCTAGTTCTCAAATCCAAGGGGTCAGTTCTTCTTTGTCACATCATACTCGTTTTGTGTTAAAACATGAAAAATACATCGAAATCAAATACTAAATGTTCATAAGTTTAAATGTTAATAAAAAGATATTGTGAGTTTGTAGAAACAAATAGTGCATAAAGGTCTTACCCATACAAGTGCCCTGAATCCGGACATCTTCCTTGTGTCGATGTGTGAGCCTAGTCCCAACTACCGAATAGACGTTAGCAAGGTGGATGTGCCCCATGCCAACAAACTGGTACTAGAATGAAGAAGAAGAAAGGTTAAAATTTCCTATTTGACTTTGTTACTAGTCTTGATCATGAACATCGTTTATCTAAGTGTGAGAGCCCTTTTCTTTCGGACCGGGATTGGTCTTTGACTGAGCTCGACTTTGGCCGAGATTGGCCCAGCCGCTCTCGCGGCCATCTCCGCCGCACCCGCGGGTCGCCTCTCCCGCGGCCACCTCCGCCGCCCCCGCGGGTTCTTGCGGCTGCAACCGTTTTCATTGACCCCTTTGACCGTGCTTTACTCTTCCGTTTGCCTTCCTCTTTAAGTCATACCTTGGCTGTTTGAGAAAGGGTTTCTCACCCATTTCCAGCTTCTCACGATCCCTTGCTTTCCTTCTCTCCTCCTTGATCTTGCTTGTGTTCTTGGATGTGTGGAAGAGTTTTGAGTGGCTTTTTGGGTTGTATGCTTGTGATGTATGTTGCTGAGCTTGAAGCCAGCTGTGAGGCCTTGGTTCTGTCCTTTCCTTGCTAATCCATAGCTTTGGTAAGCCTCTTACCTTGCTCTCTTCTTCCTTTTCCTTGAATATTTCTTCCTTAGCTTAGGATTAGATGAATGGAGTATGGATTAATGTTGGTATGTGTATGTATATGTATATGCTTGGTTTTGGCTGAGTGAAGACGGGAATTGATCACGTGAAGGGTGAAAGAGGATTCGCGGGATCTTGTTCTGCACTGTCGCCGCCCCGCGGCCGAGAGTCACCGCCCCTGCGGCTACCGTGTCGCCGCGCCCGCGCCGTGCCTGTGCTTGCCAGTGACCTTGTCACCGCCCCCGCGGCTACGTCCCGCCACGCCTACGGCCGCTTACCTTCCGCCCCTGCGTCTTCCGTTCACGCAGGTGCGTCTTGTCCCGGGACTACCTATAGTTAGGTAGTTCCTTTCCTTTATAGTATGAGGGAACTAGTATCATGCTAGGTATCGGTTTATGATGAGTATGATATAGATATGCCGGTTATGGCCTTGAGGTTACGAGTTGGATTTGATCTCTTATGGATCCCTTGGGTCTAGGTGTGACCCTTTGTGTGTGATAGAATTGTGATATATATATATATATATGTGTGTGTGTGTGTGTGTGCCTTGTATAGGCTGTGTTGTCCTCCAGTTGGAGTGGACGTTTCTTGGAATTGTTCGTAGCGAGATACTTCTGAGATTGAGGTAAGTCCATAGGACTTACTTAGCTGCCATCCCTATATTGGATGTTGCATGAGTGGTGATTGTTTTATGCCTGATAGCATGCGATACTATTATTACCGACCTATAGTATTATGTTGGCCCATTGTAGGGTCGTGACAGCTGTCCCTTTCATCCCTTCTGGGAGTCTGGGTGGTTCTCTGTGGTTGGGTCAGACCTGGTAAACGGCGGGCCACTCCCCATTCCCTTAGGGTACACGGGTGGGTGTGACCCAGGGCCACTCCAACTGCCATGAGCACCCGGAGGCGATGGTTGTATTCCTCGTGTCACATATGGTATACTTGGATATTTATATGATGGGTGATTGGACTTATATACAGATAATAAACCGGGTAAATGCGTGATATCATGTTGTGGTGTTTATGCTTTTATGACATGTGATTGTGCTTATGTATATTCCTATATATATGTGTATGGTTAGCTAACGGTTTCATACCGTGTTGTAGACTTTGCAGGTTAAGAGAACTGCAGAGTGATCCAGAGTGGGTGATCTGCTGAGTGTTCCATACACTGGGTCGTTCTCGTGGGATATGGGATTTTGTGATCATGTATATGTTATGTTTTAATTATACTCAGCAGTACTTGTGTAAACCTTTTGACACCTTTATATCAGTTTTATGTTTTGTATTTAATCTGTTGGTGCCTTGTTGAAAGGTTCAGTGAACTTGTTGTCAGGCTAGGGTCAGGATCCATTGTGAGATCCTAGCCCAGTAGCACTCCGAGTCCTACAGATTTGGGGTGTTACACTAAGTAACAACAACCAAGTGGAGGCAATCCAATTTGGTAGAGCACCTTGTTGTATAAAGTATTGCATCATGACCTTTATATTCGTTGTGAAAAATCCACAATTTGTACGAATATGATGCCACTCACTTGGATTCCAATCCCTAGAAAGGGATTATGCATATGGTTGTATAATGTCCCAAGTTTCAAAATTCTTTGACTTGCATTCATCGATGGAAAGTCCAGCAATATGTATAACATCATGTGATGTGATGGTCATCTCCCCAAATGACATGTGTAATGAGTTTGTATCAGGATGTCACCGCTCTAAAAATCCTTAAACGACAAGGTATGGTCCACGTTAGTCATAATGATCGTAAATGATGGACGCAACTCCAAGTTATCAACAAAAACTCGCCATTCTACATCCGTAGGGTGTTCTCTGACATATGTAGTAAGTCATTTAGGGTAGTGGTAGATCACCGAAGTCTACGTACTTCAATCTATTCAATAAAATAAACGTTATTACCAAATCTTGAATATTTGTCTATAAATTTTTTTTAATAAGAATTACTAATAGGAATTTACCTGAACCATCAGGTCGGTCTAAATAGCTTTCACATTATGCAACTCATAATCAACTAATATATACTTGACAACAAAATCTTTGGTATGAAAATCAACAATATCGTGTGACCAACTATTAATTGGAGTCACATTGGGTTGTGAAGTTGAACGCGTACAAATGCATGGTCTATATATGTTAAACCAATAACTGAGGGACCCACATTCATCGAATGATGGTGAAATGAGGAATGAGTAGATGATGAACCGAGTAATTGCAAGAATGATCGGTGAGATGTAGACCGCTGAAAAGCTAACTCACTTTTTAAATGTGAAAAAACCTTATCCACGATTGACTCACTCTTAGGCATATATGGCTCATTTAGGTCATTGTGAAATGATCTTCTCGGTTCCTCAAAGGATGAAGTTGAGTGTTTGTACAAATATCATCTCTACTTAGTTTTTAAAAAAATATGCTATTGTACGAGTGTTTGGACAACTTGAGATCCTAAAAGAATCGTGGATCATCCACATCTGATAAATTATCCACATTTTATGTTATGAACGGTTCACCTGCTACTACGTTGTTGCAATTTGACATAAGAATCGTGGATCGTCAATACATGTTCCTACTAGTTGTAGGTTTCATACAAAAATAATGGAAGGTATAATATAAAGATTTACTAACTTAATAAACTAAGTCAAATTGCATGTAAATTTTCAAATTGCATATACAAGTAACTATCCTAACATAAATCTAATAACTTAAACTTAACCAATACGTAAATTTCATGTAAAAAGATACGAAAATAATACATAATTTAAATGGCTTGTAAAATATATATGCTACCATAAAACTACTAAATTCGAATAAAAAAATAAATTATGTGCGTATAATTAATATTTTTTTTCAAAAGCTAGTGAAATCGAGAGGGTGAAAAGGATAAATTTAGGCGGATTTTTTTTATACCAACTTCGCAATTTAAAGGTGAAGATGTAGCGACATTCTTTTTACTTCACAAAGTTTATAGTTGGACATAAAAAATGCAAATTTTGATCATTTTTGCTTCTCAAAGTCACAGTGCGAGACACATGTTTGTAGTCAAACATCGAAAATACTTCTCGAAATTCACGTGTGAGACAAAAGTTTACAATCACACCGAAAATTTCAACTTTTTCCAGATTTTTGTTCTTTTTGTTCTTCTCCGAATGAATCATAACGTGAGACAAACATTCAAAATTTGATAGGTTTTTGCTTCTCTTGTTTTCACACTGAGAGATACTTAAATTGAAAGCATGCAAATACACATGTTGTTTCGATTTAAGGTCTTACTTTTACATTAGAATCGAAAAGAGAATGAAATGGGCGGTGTAGGAAACTTTATAGCTTTTTACAAAAGTTGAATATGCTTCTATATAAAGTCTACTTGATAGTATTTGTCATGATACCATATGAATGTAAACCTTTTTTTCCATATATATTATGCATTATTATTATTATTATTATTATTATTATTTTTATTATTATTATTATGTATGGTAAGATGAATAGTGGAGAGAAAAGTAGGTTTGGCTTCTTCCAAATGTTGCTTTCTGGCTTACTAATTCTTAAGGATTCCCCTTATGTCACCTAAAAGAAAAGCTACACATAAGTGGAGATGCTCATTTACAAAGCTTTCTTGGTGTGAGATTTTTCATCTTTTCACCTTTACATATGCCATCTTTTACACTAAATGCACATAAAACTTTCTTTCTAAGTTTTATTTTAAACACCAATAGATATATACATTAAACTCCAACTTATATGGGATACAATTCTTATATAAGTGAAATTAATTGAATTTTGAGTGGGCTTAACTCGAAAAAGATTGGTTCGATCTCAAATACAAATAGTTGATCTCAAATACATAGCTTATTATATTAGAAAAAAAGAAAGAAAAAAAAACTTGTTTCTTCAAAGTGATAGATGAATACAAATAGTTGATCTTCTCCATGTTAAGTTGTCAATTGTTTTTATATTTTTGGTTTGATTGATTTATGAGTTTGCCTAATTCATGTTCATGTAATTCAAAAAGTAAGGTCACTTTCCTTATCATAAACTAAAAGTAAGAGAGAAAAGGTTCGTTTACTTTAAGTGCAAGAAGCTACCAAAAACCTTTTCGAGTAGAGAGAAGAAGAAACACTTCATTTTTTTTTCTATCTTTGAGTGGATTTCTTGTAATGTCTTTGCTTTAAAGTTTGACCATATTGCCATCATTTTTTCTTTATTTAAAATATAATGATATATGTGAATTGCACCAAAGAGAATACATATTTAAATGGGTCCCAAATGTCTCATTATATTCCATCCATGACAAACCCTTTCACAAGCTAGCCAGTTTTTGAAGCCATGGATACGATAATCAATTGATTAATTATTCAACATTAAATCAGAATAGTTAATCGAAGACCACGGCTTTCGAATATTGGTGAGAAAGTTTTAGTATGGGACTTTATTATGTTGATATATTATTTTATAATTAATCAAAATATTTAATTTGTATATGTTCATAAAAAAAACACTATTAATAATCTTTAAGGTGGTGTTCATCCATTAATCCGTTATTTTTATGGTTCACGAAATTTTCTCTACAAACATACGTTTGCTTGTTTTTTATCAGAGGTCGAGTCACTTCTGCAACCATACTCAAGATTCCCCTTCACTTGCACAAAGAAGGAGGAAGCGACTCGGACTCAAAGACTTAGGTTCTCCCAAGACGAAGACATCGAGCCAAGGCGGAAGACATGTCACGTGTCGCTCAAGTGACGGTCTATTCAGACGACCCACTCGACTCAAGAAGACAATAGTGTCACCGACCTACTTTTCAAAGTGAATCGAGTCATTTCTGGGCTGACTTGATGCATGTGTTGTGCGGTTATAACAAACTCGTCACGTGACGACGGTTACAAGGAATCTTGGTGCTGATTTTGACAATCCTTGCCAAGATAGAAGGCGATCAGTGCCAATTTCTACACCTTTTTAGCCTATTTAAAGGGAGCATAACTGCATGAATTAGATACCAGTTTACCACTTCACAATTCTCTCTTATTTTCTCTCATTTTCGGAGCCGAGTCTCCATAATTTAGGGCCGAGGTGAGTCCGAGTCCGTCCGAGTTGTAAGGAGATTGTGCCGAGTTGTGGCCGAGTTGAGTCAATACAAGATGGATTGCTACTTTCCTTTGTTACATTGGTTATTCTAATCACTTTTAGTTCGTAGAATCATTTGTCTCTCTTTATCTCATTGATTGTGTGATTGTTTGCTTGATTGTTGTGATTTCCTCACTCAACATGAGTGAGTAGTTCCATACTAGGGATTGTGGTGAAAATCTCAATCCAAAGCTATGTAATATTGTATCGTTATAATGCCTAAATTTTATGTGGGTATCAAAGCATGATAGTAAGCATATAGGAGGATAAAACCGATTACAACACTAGGATTCGTGCTTAGACTAATTTGAAAGTCGGATGCTAAGCTTGCTTAGATTGTTCCTTTATGAACTTTGTTTAGATTTAAGCATGATCCTATGTGTTGATAATTGGCCGGCTAGTATGAATGAGACTCATAAGTAATTTCATAATATTGTGATGCATTTTGTAGGCTCCTATATTGCTAGAATTAGTTCTTCAATTATTCCAACAACAAACACCATGTGAGGAATAACTGAATGCTAGTTTATGAAGTGCAAGTCCACTCTAGGTCCTTATGATTTAACCAAACCAATAGCAAACACCATGTGAGGTTTGATTACTTTGTATTGACCACTAGTTTGAGACCGTAGTTGACTGAAATTTTACCAATAGCAAACACCATGTGAGGTACTGTGTTGGATTAACTAGCATGCTTAGGCTTGCATTCATCTATCACATGTATACAACCGTTTAGTATCATTCTCATTATTACTTGAGCAAATAGTTCTCACTCTCTGGCATTATAACGTGTATAATTACTACATTAGTAAGGATTGAGATAATTAATCCCAACCCCTAGTCGTTTTCATACTTGGTTTTATCTTTTTCAATTCCTCCGTTTTTTTACTCGACTAAGTTAAAAGATACAAGAATTTCCACTCGATGTACGTTATATGGGTGATTCATTGAAGTTTCCCGGGTGACTCGATTGAGGAGACTTAGCACCTGTCACTTTTGAAGTGTTTTTAGTCAACCACTTGGTTGCAACTTTTGACTTTCTTTTACAACACATACACTTTCTTATACGTCTTCCTAGAGTAAGAGGAGGATAACATAGTCCTCAGGGAGACGACTTGACCGGGATTTCTATATATTTACGGTGACGTGACCCTTCTCTTGGGATTATATAGTCTTTATCTAAGTGGATACATATGTCATACATGTGTATTGACTAAGTTGAGACTGTACAACAACAATAAGGAGAAAGACAAGACAAATTAATTGACAAAATGAGTACAAACTGACTAACCACAAAGGCTAGGTTGGCCGAGCAGTAAGGCATAGAACTGCAAGCATTAATGTTGAAGAAAAATATATTTGGTGGTTTGATCAATCTACGTATAGTAAGAAAACGAAACATTCACATAGATTATTATTAAAGGCATCACAAAATCTGAATCAACATAGAATACATAATAAAAATGGAGTTATTATCCATCTTGAGGATATAACGTATATTTGCATTATATTTTAGTAGATTTCCTCCCCTTTTGTGCTTTGGAGATTTACTTAGGCGTTTATGAGATTGCACACATTTTAGGAGTTCACGGAGATAAAATGGATTATTAGTGGAATAATATCCTCAACACAATGTGGTTCTCCATGTGATGAAGAAAGTTGAGGTCAAGATTGAATTAGTTGAGTTCCCGGAGTTAAGATACGATGATTTGCTCGGGGTTGAAGTGTGATTGGCCGGCCACCACATACAAATCGGTTGATTACCAATGGATTATTTGAGCTTATCATTTCTCCAAAACGATGTGTTTTGTTGCAGATCGGCCAACTGGTCCCATATGATCAGTCAATCGGTCCCACTAGCGTCGATTTTTGGACGATCTTTTTTTTTTTTTACCCTTTTTATTTTTAGGCCATATTTTGGTTCGTCTAGTTGGACATTTTTATATTTTTCCTTAGAGATAGTATTTAATAGGATTTAGCCACAAACCCTAGGAGGGTGATGTTATAAATCCTCCTATAAATTAGGTGTTTTTATTGTTAGGTTATTTACCCAGTTTTCAATAGAAAGTTTCAAAGACGAGTTTTCGTATAGTAGTCGACCGACAAGTGTGTCCTAATAGGCCTATTCCCTTGATTTCCTTTGATTAATAACAGGAAAATTTATGTAAATTATGTCTTAATCAATTATATCGTTTTAGGCTCTAAAGAGCCCAATTTGTATTGATAACCTGTGATTTTTATAATGATCTTTGTCCTTATGAATATATGTGTTAATTTATGTGTAGTTGTTTGGAGTGTTTCTATGCAAGATGTGAGAGTTGCGTATAGATGTGCTTTTATCCCATTTGATTTTTCAAGTGTTAATCGCAACATGCGAGAGATGTGTGATTAGTCTCTTTGTTATTTTGCAAGATGTGAGAGTTGCGCATGACTATCCCCTTCATAACATGATATACCATCTTTTTTAATTTAATTGTTATCAATTGAGAGTTGATATGTTTCTGTCGTGATTTAGATTTTGCAACTCTTTATTATCTTTGGTATTATAAACTTGGTTATTTTTTGTATCATTATTTTTGGACCAAGTAGTGAAAAATAATTTCGTTCTCCCTTATTGATATGAATTGTGTTTATTCTTGTTCTCTAATCAATTGGCCAATTCACCTTATATGGTTAGCTGATTTGTGTGTTTTTCCTTCCTTCATGATTTATGTTATTCGCCTTCGTATTCTGACCTACTGTCCGATCTCCTCTGTCTAATCGACCAATCTCGTCTCTTTTTATTTACGTTTGTTTTTGTGTTTTATTATTACGGTTTTACAATTAATAAGTGCAATAATTATCCGTTCCCAATGTTCAGTAGTGACCATTTTACTACAATCGGGTTTTTGTATATTTACGAGATGAGAGAGTGAAGTTTCACCCTTTATCAATGTAAGAGTCTTAGTCTTTGGAGCCAGTTTGGCCTTAGCCTCCCCGCGGGTTTAGGGAGCCGCCCCTGCGGCTCGTGTGGTTTTCCGCCCCTGCGGCTCAGGGAACCGCCCCTGCGGTTTCTTGCGGTTGCAGCCGGTTTTGTTGACCGGTTGGACTCGTGCTTTACCCTTTCCTTTCCCTTCCTCCTTAAGTTCTTCCTTGGCTTCTGAGCAAGGGTTTCCATCTTCATTTCTCCTGTTCTCACGTCCTTCTTGCTTCCTTCTTTTCCCTTGATCTTGTGCTTGAATTCCTCTTGGTTTGGAAGAGGTTTTGTGTGGCTTTGGTGGAGGTTGATGTTGTGCTTTGTTGCTGAGATTGGGAGCTAGCTGAGAAGGTGTTTGTGATCATTTCCTTGCCTAGACCTGTAGTAGGTAAGCTCCATTCTTCTTCTTCTCTTCTTTCTTTCTTTGATTCCATCTTCCTTAGCTTAGGATTAGATGTATGGAAGGTATATTGATGTTAGGATGTGTATGTATATGCATGTGTTTGATTATGGAATGGAGAAGACGTGATTTGATCACGTGAAGAGTGAAAGAGAAGTCGGGACTCTACGTTCTGCAGAGTCGCCGCCCCCGCGCCTGTGAACTGCCGCCCCTGCGGAAACCTTGTCACCGCACCCGCGCCCGGAAGTTGTCGCCCCCGCGGCCACGGTCTCAGCGCCTGCGCCCGTGCCTGCGTTTGCATGCGGCCACTGTCACCGCGCCTGCGGTTTGCCTTGCTTCGCTCCTGCGTCCCTCTTGTCACGCAGGTGCGTCTTGTTCCGGATCTACTTAGAGTAGTGTAGATCATTTCCTTTCCTAGTATGAGCGGTAGTAGCATGCTAGGTATGTGTATGAGGATAGAATGATGATGAGTATGATATCGTTATATGCCGGTTAGGGCTTTGAGGCTTATAAGTTGGATATGATCCATATAGATCCCTTGGGTCTAGGTGTGACCCCTTTGTTTGATAGGAGATTGATATCTCTGTATGCCTTGTATAGGCAGTGTTGTTCTCCAGATTTGGAGCTGATCATACTTGAGAGTACTACGTGGTTGAGACTACTTCTGAGGTTGAGGTAAGTTCATAAGACTTACTTAGCTACCATCCTTATATTGGATGTATGCATGAGTGGTGTGTGTTATATGCTTGATAGCATGTGAGATTATTATTACCGACCTATGGTCTAGTGATTGCCCATTGTAGGGCCATGATAACTTGCCCTTTCATCCCGCCGGGAGTCTGGGAGGTTCTTTGTAGGCAAGCCAGACCTGGTAAACGGTTCGGGCACTCTCCATTCCCTTAGGGTATACGGGGAGGTGTTCCAGGCACCATTCCAGCTGGCTATTGGACCCAAAGGCGAGGATTATATATTCCTCGTGTCACATATGTTCATATTGATATATATATATATATATATATATATATATATATATATATATATATATATATATATATATATATATATATATATATAGATATGATTTGAGTGTTAGACTATTTATATAACGATAATGAACTGGGTAAATGTGTGATACCATGATGAGATGTTTATGATTTTATGATGTGTGTATGTGCTTATGCTTATCTTCGATATATATATATATGTGTATGGTTAGCTAACGGTTTTATACCGTGTTGTAGATCCTTTGCAGGTTAGGAGAGCTGCAGAGTGATCCAGATTGGGTGATCCGTTGAGGGCTCCGTACACTGGGTTATGCGAGGGTTATGGGTTTTTGTATGTACAGTATATACTTTGGTTGTACTCAACGGTTCTTATGTAAACCTTTTGATATGTATATATACAGTTTGATGTTTTGTTTTAATCTATCTATGCCTTGTTGTAAGATCCAGTGAACTTGTTGTCAGGCTAGGGTCAGGATCCATTGTGAGATCCTAGCCCAATAGCACCTCGAGTCCTACGAATTTGGGGTGTTACAATCAATAAATTTAATATGTTGGTGACGAGCTTGTATTTCATCATGGTTTAAAATTTGATTAAAGTTCGGTGATGAAATTCATGATTTGAACAATCATGTCGTATTAGGACATTTTCTCACCATAAACAACGAGCAAAACTAGTGCTCGAGGTTACCTTTGGGAGACATGATCTTAGAGAAACAAAAACACAACAATAGGATTAACAACAAGCTGAGAGGATAAAAGTTGGTCAACCTTATTGCTTTATCAATCTAACACACGCTAGAGGGGGCTAGAAAAATTGTTTAGTAAGGTAATTGTAGTAAGAAATTTAAACAAAAAAAGGCAAGATCCGTCTAGAGTTTGCAAAACCACTTGTGTTTCAACTTTGTAACTGCTCAAAACAACAATAGAAAAGACAAAGTGTGGCTTCCTTTATTAAAGCAAAGTTGTTGAGAAGCAACAAAACAAAACAACCCAACGAACGATTCATGAAAAGAAATTATTTTATTGGGAAATTTTTAAGCGTTTTTGTGCAACAAGAGGATATTGTGTTTTGATATGCGAAATCTTTTGACCGTTTTGAAACTAGATTTTGTTTGGATGATGATTTTAAATTTTGCTTTATAAATGGTTACTAACCCGTAAAATTATTCAATTCTTGGCATGATTCATAAATTTTTTGAAAAGATGTGTTGTTGATTGCACACGTGTCGAAGAATCAAACAAGTACCCCACAAACGCTTCGGATACCCTACAAAGGGAATCACTTCACTTAGATAGTACTAAAACAACCTTAACTATTTTTACAGTTTTTTTTGAAAAGTTCAAAGGGGATGCAGAGTCGCAGTTAAAGAATGAAGTGAGACAAGAGAACCAATCCACACTATAGACTGATTACCCTCATCGCAAATTGAATTTTGAGTGGAAAGACACCTAATAGTGGAATGGTTGAAACAAGAAAACAAACAAATATTTCTAAAATAAAATTTTCAAAAATTAATAGGATACTTTTGTAGAGTTGCTAAAATTAACAAAGTTTTCAAAATCAGTTTTGACAGGCAACTCGAAAGAAAACAACTAAATATTGTAGGAGATGAGAAATTAGTAGGATACCGCTTGATGTGAACCCTAGGGTATGAACCTCTTCACTCTAATTGCGTTGCTCGAACTTTCGAATTGAATATTTGTTGTCACCTCCAAAGGAAACCCGATCCTCTTCAATACTCGGTAATCTAGGCAAATATATCATAACTTTATATAAAACAAGGGTAATTCTAGGTCCTCGACTCAAGTAATCAACATATCTCTTGTCGATACTCAGGAACTCAAAGTCGGAATAATATAGGGGGAAGTGACCATCTTGTGTACGTGAAAGTTTATAAAAACAAAAGATTAATAAAATAAGGAATGAAAAAGTGTTGAGGGTTACTTAAGAAGGATGATGAGTATGTGTTTAAAGAGGCCAATAACTTAGATATATCAAATGAGTTCTCATAGAGTTGTTGATAAACCTTGGGATATCAAATTTGTTCTAAGGGAACAAGAAATATTAGTTAGAAGAGGGGAGATGATGACACAAAAATGTTACCTGAATGGAAGAAAGTCAAGAAACTACTACATACACAAACGTAAAAATAAACCAAATAAAAAAGGAGAAGGGATTTAATACCAAATCTACTATATATAATACTAAAACAGAAGTGAATAAACCCACGTGTCATCGTCTCATTAAGCCACATTGGATTTTGTCAAATGTCATAACCACATTAATCCACCTAGGATTTTGCCACATGTCACTACCACAATAAGCCACATCAAATTTTGTCACATGTCTCATTTATATTTAAGTCAACTATTTCCAATTTTATTTTATTTAGTTTCTTAAATTAAAAGTATGATTTGATATGTAAGAAAATATTATGATATAAAAATTAACTTTCTATATTTACCAATATACTCTATTTGTGTGTTAGAAATTTACATTATAGAGAGATTTTAAGTCAAGTTATTATTAAAATAAGATATATGATTGCTATTTACTTTTTACATTTCATAAATCGGATGTGTTGAGTATAAAAATTATAATGTAAAATAATTTGATATATATTATTTATCATCTACTTTTTTAAAAAATTAATTTCACTTTATTGTATTTCCTGTAAATGTATTATTTATCATCTACTTTTTACATTTATTATAACTATATATTTTAGCATTTAATTTAAAAGTTAATTTAATAACGTAATTTTACTTATAAATAAGAAAATAGGTTTGTCGAATATTCTAATAGACTATATAGAAAAAAAAAAGATTAAGTAGAAATTTTTTTAAAGACTATCATAATAACTTATATTTATTATGATTAAAATATAAAAATATTCATATAATAAATTTATGTATTTTTGTTGTAAATAATTATATGATTGTTAACTTATATTGCACTAATTTAGTAATTTATTTTAATTTATAAAAAAAATTGTACCATCCCGTGCAAGGCACGGGTACTATTCTAGTTCAATCTATATCGATTAAATGAGTTATAAAATAAAGAATAAACGGAGGAAACTAGAACACGGCTGGAAACTGATATTAGACACAAAATTCTCCAAGGAAACAAATCATGAATTGTATATATAATATTGTGTCTAAGCAAATAATATTGGCAACTAATATATAATATTTTTCGCTTGCGGGGAGTAGGGTTGTGCATCCGGTCCAGATCGGACCGGACCGGACCGGATCGGAATAAAATAAAATAAAACATATATATATTTACAAAATTTTTAAAAATATATTTAAAAAATATATAATTTTTATTGATATTTACATAATATATATGATTTTTTAAAAATATATAAATTAAAATTAATAAAATAATAAAAATAAATAAATTCCGGTCCGGACCGGGACCGGAATTTCCAAAATCCTTGGACCGGGGATCGGACCGGCTTTTTCCGGTCCGGTTTTCCGGTCCGGTTCATATTTGCACAGTCCTACGGGGAGTGTTGGAGATAGTTAGTTCCCGCAACGAAAGTTTGGAAATTCTGAGCCTAGTATATAAGGTCAGTGGACTACTCCTCCTATTGTCAATTGATTTTAGGATGGAACCCCGTCGGGTTTATGTGCTGGGCTTGATCCTAATACACATGTACGCTCATATGCAGACGACCCTCGCTCTACTCGATCCATCTGTATAAGCAAACAACAAGAGGCTTCTGTTTACAGTGATATAGGAAGTCTAATTAAACTAGAAAATAAATTAAATGAGTGACTTAATTAAAGATGTTTTTAAAAAATTGAAAAGGTAAACTATTGTCTAACGATTAACTAAAAGAAGATTTATCTTCAACGAAAATCATAATTTGCAGGCAAGTTATAGTTAATGAGGTGTTTAAGGCAAAATGATTGAGGTGGGGCGTGAATTTGGTTGTCAATTAGGATTTTATCTAGGCATATTTTTATATGGTAAAAAAGAGTATTTGCATATTCGGGTTTTGGCTTTTTAAATCCTTTTTTAATTCAAAGAGCAAACGGATCATTCAACTTAAAATGAAATAATAAAAGTGGGGAGTATTATTATAACATCATTTTTTGTTGCTGCTCCAGGAATATTTTAGTAATGATCCTTAGTTTCTTGGTTCCTTTCGTAGTTAAGTTATATCCGGTCTGCAGTCCGGGCTCATTTCGGAATCAGATTCTTTAGTCCGGATTATCCTAATTTTTATTGTGTTCAATCCGATGTCAATCTCTGTAGTCCGGATCGTATCACAATCTTTAAAAAAAAATTAATTAAAATATTATTATCTTCGACCAATTATAATGTAAGAACTTGAATTGTGTAAAACACCACTAGAGGAACAATGCGTGACACAAATGTTTAACCTTACACACACTTGAACTCTCTTCTTTCTCTTTCGTATAAAATTTACGAACAGAAAGAGTAAAATTTACGAACAAAAAGAGTTAACCATGACAACTTATCATAACCTTTGCATATTGTCCGAATTATCCTTATTTTATCGATTCTTGTAGATGAAATATCTTTTTACGATAGTGCCTAGATTTCTATCATATCATTAAGTTGCACCGATTTCACTTTTTTCCATATAAGAACTTGTCTTATATATTCTTCTTTCCTTCTCGGAATCTCCGATTATCATACATATGAACATACCTTATATAAATTAACATAAGACAAAGTTGGTAATTCCGATATAAATACCTTACATTGCGGGATCTCTAAAGGGGAGAGCCAACTCATAATCCACTAATCGATCAAGCATGCAAACCTTACACAAAGTTACACAAAACCAAGCAAGACATGAGGAGAAAGAAGTAGAGAGTAAGAAGCACATAAACTTCAAAAATCCAAGAATAGAGATAAGAAAAGCATACAAGAAACTCCCTCTCTCTCTATTGAATCTCTCTAACACTCAACGAAAAACCCTAGCACAGAAACACCATGGAGTTCATCGTCGTCAACACCCTATTTCTTTCTCTCGAAGAAGATAACAAAAGCTATGCTGAAGTTGAACGGTAACCGTCTCCCATTCTTTAGACATCAAGACAAAGAGACTAAATACCCAAGAACAAACACAACGTTACATTTAATAAGGTGAGATAAAAATAACGTATGACTTTGAGTATCCTTAAATGTAACCTTTACGGTCCAACTCACCACCTTAGACAAGCTCACCAAATGTCTCAAGGCTAATAAGTTTTTCCTTAAATCATGACATGATAGACTAAGTATGCTTATCCTAACTCCTAGGTATAAAGTTAAAGACTACAACTTAAGGTTTAAGTTACATTACAATACGCACACTTACTATGTAGCTGGATTAAAATATCTTTAATTGGATCCTCATCATCAAAACTCAGTATGTAAGAATAAAATCAGAATAAATCCAAATAATCGTTTGATGATATGTTGGCATGAAAGTAGAGCAATTGAGTATGAATTTGACTTATTCGCCTCTTAATCACGAGGCATGATGTGGACATGCACAAAAAATAGGTGGTGTATTATTTAGCGACCTTACAAAATAATTGATTGTATTTTCTAAAACAGTAATAATAATTTATGACTCGTTTAGTATCACTAGGAATAATTCTCAGTAACGAAATGATTTCGAATTAATCAAAAATTATATTTATTTAGAGATTATTTTTTTTAATTATTTTTTTAATTGATTTCATTCCGTTTTTATTCCATAATGGTCTGTACGTGTATGAGCATAATAATTGATGAAGCAGCAATATAGTATATAATGTTGGCTTTTGATGTATACCAAACACGTCGTCCAGTTAGACAGCTTTGGTAGAAATGGAAACACGTTGAATTCATGACATAGCGCGTGGAAAACCGGTCAACGCCTTTGCTCGTGAGAGCTCCGTAATAAAGCACCAAAGTCAGTCAATCCCACATTCTTTTCGTTTTATTTATGTACTGCTTACCACATTTTAGCCACATATTGTTTTCTGAATCCAAGTATCCAACAGCTATTTAACTTGGACAATCATAAAAATATAGACTTAATAATATTTCAATCAACATGTGTGCACATATTACAAATTTACATGCAACTTATAAATTATTAAATATATACCTTAATAGTAACTTTTAAAATCGACCTATTATTCATATGTCGGGTCGTCCGATACTAAATACGGACTTTATATAGATTTGAACGTGGCGTGTGTAGAGGATGACCCGACTTTTTTTCAAGCCGACCAAGAGTATCAACCTTCTACATTTCAAAAATCGTTACTACAACCCTCTCTCGTTCATCCATCCTTCAACGGATGCCGGTATGTCACATGTTGGTCCATCGGGTTTTGCTTCACAACCCGATGTGAATCCAATAGATATGTGACCACATGATATTCTTAATAATAATACCGGCAGCCACACGCCACCGATATATTGGTTGATTACAGAACGCATAAAGCGAAAGCTATTTTGATGGATCTGAAGGCTAACGTAAGTCCCTATTCGTTATTATTAACAAATGACATCCATAACTTCAAAAGTTGATAATTATATTTGTTTCATTGAATAGACCGACGTACGTAGAGTTCGGAGAACTTGCACGGCCCTGAATGCCTTGCTACATACCTATATGGACACCCTTGCGGATGCATTGTGGCGATCGTTGGTGGATAACTCGGGGTTGCGTTCGCTTTTCACGGTTTAGATGAGTAATGTGGTTCATCCTCTTATACATGCCGTTCGGGGAGATGACCATCACTTTTTGCATGACGTTTTTCACATTACCGGACTTTTTGTAGATGGTCGCGACTTGGGAGTTTTTCGTTCTTGGCCGAAAATACGGGAAGTAGGATATCAAATTTTTGGGGACTAGGAAGAAAATTAGTGGCATCTTATCCGTACGAATAACGGATTTCGTACAACAGATATACAGTCCAAGATGGAGGTCTTAATAGAGGGAGGCGGTACGTTATTCACATGTTATTCCGTCTGTCTGTTTATTTTTGTTTCTTGGATACACACTTTTTATGGACAAGACGGGAACAAGGTCAAATGAGAACTCTTGACCTTCGTTTTTTTTTATCATAGCTGCACCCATCAGTTGGCATGGGGCACATCGACCCTTGCTAACGTCTATCGATAGTTGGGAGAGGGCTCACACACCGATACGAGACAGATGACTGGATTTAGTCCACTCATTTGGGTAAGATATTTACGCCTTATATTTTCTTTCTAAAATAAGGTTTTGTACTTGTGTGTTCTAGCATAGGATCTCAACGTACTTCCCATGTTTTCATGTTGATACGAGCATGAGACGCCGAAGCAGAAATGACCCCGTGGGCACTGAGAATTTTGCATATCGTACGGGTGTGCGTTCGGAGACACGTTTGACAAAGATTTGTGGTGTCATCGAGAGCATAGAAGCCTCTAGCGTTACTTAATTCTGGTAGGGATATGACATGGACATGACATCTACATGCGTCCATGTATAGAGGGAGGATCATTGTATACATGTTGCCTCCCCGACAAACTTCCTTTATACTTTTGTCTCAACATGACATGAACAATCTTCGGTGCCGTTCCGTTCGCTATTGCATTTTCCACGTCTCAAAATTGTTCACTCGTCAAACGACCGGAAAAAGCGTGGCCTTCTAGGTGCTTTGGCAATGCATAGTTATGAAATCCTCACTCAACCGTCAACCTCCACACATCTTTCGCTTGGTCTTATCCATTTAACAAAAATGGACAATCGCATTTCTTTGAATGGTTGCGCCAAGTATTCACCGGGAGATCATTTAAATCAACAACTCTTCTCTTTCCAACCTTCTTGCTCCCGGATTGTTCACACGCTAAGTGCACCATACCGAAACTCTGTGATTCCGACCCATTTCATGACCGTTTTATGGTAAGCACCATAAAATATTTGATCGCCTCGGCCGGAGCCCAATCAATTATGGAATCTCTATATTTCCACCATCCATCCGTTATGAATATCCCCGAATAGTCGGGTCCTTCATATTGGTCAAATGATGGACCATCGTAAATATAAAATAAAATAAAAACAAACTAGGTTTCACATGCATCAACAAAAAAATAAAATAAAAAATACAACATTATAAAATTATAGATTTTGAATAGTTTTTACCCCGTACCTGAATTTGACCGGTTTGATCTTCTCATTCATCCGATGAACTTAAAGACATGGTATTTTCGTAGGAGAAAATACTACCCAATTCTCTCAAATCTCTCTTTAAGCACTCTAATTCTCTTCAAATTTCTCTTCAACTCTTATCCATCTCCTACCATCTAACACGTATTTATACTACAAATACTATCCGCAACATTAAATGTAACACCCAACCGTAAAATTAATTAAAACCCCCAACCCCCGGCATTAAGTTTGAGCGGTAAAATTTAAGAACATTTAGCCTCTCGCACATAAGCTAAAAAAAATTTATATAAAAAAACTCCGCCTCTCGCACATATGGTGCGAGAGAGAAAATTTGATTAAAAAAAATGTTTATTCTCTCGCACATAGGGTGCGAGAGACTATACAAAGATTCCCAAAATCTGGGTGAGATTATTAATAATAGTGGGTGAAAATATCATCTCCTTAATATTTTTATAAAGTCATTCGTGACAATACATTTCTAATTCGGTTTTGTAACTTTTTCACTTTTTTTCTACACGCCATCTTTAGAAAATGTAAGTACGTTTTCAATAGCAACGATTTTTAACTTCATATTATTTACGTAATATATTAAAAAGGACGTAATTAACCACAAATTTCATAGATTCACAAAGTCGGGCTCTCAAAACCCTAGAACAATAAGAATTTAGCTAGATAATAACCTATATAAATTCTTTTTTATGAAAACGGGAAAATCAACCAATCAACTCGATCCTTGGGGATGATCGAGTCAAAACTAAATGGAAAAATTGGATGAAAAAACTAATGGCTTAGAGGTCCTTATTTATAAGCTTATGTTTTTCCTAAAATCTCTTTAACTAGGAAAAAACATATCTTAAAAAATCTATCTAATTGAAAAAGGGATCGAGAGAAGAATATATTTTCCACCAGTTGACGAAAACTCCATCGGTTGATCAAACACAGTAGATCGACTCGACCTAGTACAAAACACAACATTTGGAATAATGGTCACGTGCTCCTCACAATGCGTCGGTCGAGTCAATCAATGTGGCCGGTCGACTTGGTTGGTTTTATTCTTCTGATCACTTCTTCATTTCTTCATCTATTAGCTCTCAATCCATTCAATATTGACCTGAACTTCCTCGACCTCAAGAAGGACTTTATCTCAAAAGTAAACATCATTTCAAATATATTTTATTTATGCTCCAAATAGACAAAATGTCTACAATTTCATAAAAACACGATTAGATTTCAAAAATGAAAAACTTAAGTAATTCTACTATAAAACCATGAAAATATACTCTAAATGATCAAGAGATGGATAAGAATGAGTGTGGAAAAACGTTCTAAAAAGATTGTTATCAAATACCTTATACTTGAATCATACCTATTTTGTAATAAGATATGTGAATACCTTTATGTGAAGGACAATATAATGTTTCAACTCAAAATATACAACGTACAATAAAATCATCTGCTCTCAAGACCATTATCATAATAAAAAAAATCATCGTAATATAAGAATTAAATACCATAAATTACAATACCTCTCAAGGACATGTGTATAACTCTCTTCACATGTTTGTAAGCATAAACAATGGCACTCAAACTTAACACTTATGTATTGATTATTACCAAATCTTACCATAGCGTTCATAATCTATATTGCGAGTTTCTTGCAATTATAAAATAAATTAAGAGGTCTTTCACTAAGTTGTAACGTGACACAATGTAATAAAAAAGGGTGGGGATTTATTTGACCCTATGGTGCAAGGAATATGGGAACTGAAACGTTTCAAATCTCTCGGTTGACTTGATCTTTGTAACCAATAGATCGGTCATCATTAACTTGGTCAACTACTCCGTTTAATCAATTCGGTAACGACCTTCTTTGCAATAGTTTGGTTCTTCACACTTTAACTCATTATCACACATTAATTTTATCACTTAAGCACTTTGTGCTTTGTAAGCCTTACCCCTTTTTCAAGCTAGTGTCAAGTGTTGCACACACATATATATATTGTATCAATAATTCCTTAAATATTATGGACGACACCACAAGAAACGTTTTAAAATAGCATCATCAATACCTTTATCAACACATACACATGACCGGATCGATCCAGTAAGAGTCGAATCAATCACGGCTATCAAAATAAGTAAAATGCAAAAAAATGTGAATGCCCAAAAGTTTGCTTAACTCGTGCCAGTTGAAGAGGCCAGTCGAGTCAATTAAGATTAAATAGATAGAGAGTGAGAGAGGGAAAAGAAATCAAAAACAAATCATGAGAGGTGAGAATACTCACCAAGTCGAGCCAACCTGTTTCACAAGTCGAGTCGACCGCCGTATGTAGAAAGCAGAAATAAATTATGAGAAATAGAAATAAATTATGAGAGACATTGTACGTAATGTATATAAAATTAGAGAAAAGTAAATAGTATTTAAAAAATGGAGAAGGGTTGCTTCCCCCTCAGGCTCTTCTTTTATGTCTTGTAGCTAGACTTGATTCCATCAAATCTTGGGTGGAGAGATGTCATTGGCGAGGGATTGGTCGGGAAGTGAGTCATCTATAGCATGGGGAGGTGGGAGTAAGACCAATGATCAGATAAAAGTCTTGAAAAATGGTCGGCTACGGTGTTCTGGATCTTTTTCTTATATCTTATCTCCGTATAGAATTATTGGAGAAGTAATATCTATCGAGTAGTCTTTTCTTGGCATCCTTTTTATCCATGTGATACCTAAGGGCGGTGTAGTGAGTGTAGATAATGACCTTAGAAACGATCGAGTATGTTCATAATTTGTTAAAGGAAAGCACAACCTTAGAAGCTCCTTCTACTTTGTGCCATAACTTTGTTGGGTTTCATCCATGGTATTGGTAACATAGGCAATTATTTGGAGTTTCTTTTCTTTATTTTTCCTCTACCCGGCTCCTTTGATAAATTTTGAGTATCACACATGATTCTTCTTAGTTAGTTTAGATTAAAGTTGGAGACTTTTGCGTTCATATTTGTTGGGAGACATTGTTGGATTCAAAATTTCATTGAAGTTGAGTTCTTTCTTTCCCTTTCATGTTCAATTTGTCTTTCTTAGTTGAAGATTTTGATATGATTGTTATTGGCTAGATCTTTGTGGTTCCAAGGTAGATGGAGATTTGTTTATGCCTTGGATTATGATGGATTATATTGTGCTTGAATTGGTTTTGAATTGTTTAATATCCTAATGGTTGACTTGGACAATAATCTAGGTTAGAACCTTCTAAACTAGTAACCTAAGTTGGAATTGAGACCTACCAAGTGATATACCTTCTTAGATACATATGAGAATTAACCATAGGAAATAATGGTGAAACCTTTATTAGCTTGAATGTGCCTGATTGCTTTCTAAGTTGGGTAATTCTTGAGACATATCCGGTAAAGGGTTACTTGATCTTTAGTTAGATAATCTGGTTTGTAATGAATTTCCTCCATTTTTACCTTGAAACTTACCCGGTAATAGGTAGTTAGGATTGGAACTAGATGATCTTGAGACTTACTTGATAATAGGCCATCAGCCTAGAAACGTTCATCCCTGTTGCTTTTCTACCATATATCCATATGATTCGTTGGTCGCTGGTTTTGTCACCCTATAAATCCCCATCAAAATAGATAGAAACTCACAGGATGTACAAAAAAAGTCTGCTTTAAATTTATATTCTCGTGATATCTACTCAATTGCAGCGAACCCACAGTGTATGGATTAATCACAATAATGAGCAAATATTTCGAGGTCGATCTCAGGGACTAAGTTAGATGACAATGAGAATGATCTAGAATAGTAAAAATCTAGAATAAGGGGGATTAGAAAAGAAAGGGAAAGAAAAAAAGGTTTGGAGAAGGTGTGGATTCACAATCAATTATAGATTGATTGAAAAATCAAATATATAACAATTAACAAACAAATGATTATATGGAAAGAAATGCAGTTTCAAGGAATAATATCATTATTTATACACATTGGACTCAGGGTTATATGGATTCTCACGTGGCATATGTATAAGGTTGAAGAGCTTAGAGATGAATTTTTCTTAAATCTATGTTCTTTTACAGTGACGTCTCAAGAACAAAAGGTCCGTAACCTAATACCTATAACTTTCAAGGTAAAGAGGGTAAAATAAATAAATAAACCTTATTCTTTCAATCAAGGAAACACAATAACCCTTTACAATTACGTCTCAAGAATTATTGCCTCAAAGGAAGGAATAATGGCACATTCAATCCAATAAAGGTTAAACCTTTATTACCTAGGAACAAGTTCTCTTATGTATCTGAATATGAATATCTCGGTTACGATTCAATTCCTACTTATGTTAGAGTAGTTTAGATTAATTCTAAACCTGCAAAAACCAAACCTTTCCATAGGATTTAAAGGGATATACACAACCTATAATAATAAACAAATCAATCCATCATAGTCCAAGGTATAAATAATTCTCTAACTACCTTGGAACCACATAAAGTTTCTAGCCAATGATATTCATATCAAAACCTGAATGCAAATTGATAAAGGAAAGCAATCAAATTGAATAAGAAAAGGGAATGAAGAAAGTACCCAACTTTATTTAATCTTGAAAATAAACTGTCTCGAACTTGCCAATCTTATCTCAAATCTCTAAACAAACTAAAAAAACTGGACTTTTCTCTAACTAAAACTAAAACCTAACAATATATGGTGAAAGCAAACGGAGAAGAAGGTAGGAGAAGAATTCTCCTTTCTAAACTAACCTAAACTGACTTTTTTTTCTTCGGTGGGATCTTCGGTGGGCTCCCTTTTCTCAAGTGTTCGGAACTCTAACTTTATAACATAAAACCCGTCGAAAGATGTGGGCTGGGCTGAAAGTTCGAAATAAAATAAAATTCGACGCTCAAGGAAGAATCTCGGTCTGGATCTCGGCCGAGATGGTTACGGTCGGGGTCGAGATTTCGACTTCGTACTTCAGCGTCATGAGGATCTCGGTCAAGTCAACCAAGATCAAGGCCGAGATTATGGCCGAGATGATGGCCGATATTTTGGCCGATATTTTGCAACACTAGCTCCCAACCTCGATCGAGATATGTGGATCTCGGCCGAGATGATCTTCAATCTCGGGCACTTTGTTCGTTTGCTCTAAATTCGTAGTCTTCTCCTTTCCTATGCTAGTATGACAGCTCCTAAGAATCCACTACGAGGCTTGGTCCTCAAATGCATCGTTTTAGCTCCAAAACACGCCAAAATACCTACAAAGACACCAAAAGCGTGTGTAGACATCTAGACTTGCAAAGTAACACTAAACAAGCATAAAGACACAAACTAAGGCTAAAACATGCAGGCGAAAAGGGAAAAACTACATAAATGTTGTACTAAACTAGGTCGATAAATCATGTTATTAGTCGTCCTGAGTCCTTATGCCATAAACAATGGCCTTGAACCCTTAGAATCCATTTTCTTTCCTTTAATTTGATTATCTTTTCTTTTATTCGTTTTTATAAAAAAAAAATTCAATTGAAGGTGACATTCAATTGCGAACGCCAAAAAACCCTTTCGAAAAACATTTGATCTTCTCTCCCTTATCTTTTTCAACCTCTTTCTTAGCCTAGATCTATCCTTTTTATAATCATTGTTACAGATTAAACCACACGGTCTTTGTGTTCGACCCTGAAATACTTGTCCTACTTCGTATGATCCATACATTGTGGGTTCGTTGCTATTTAGGGGAATTATTTACATGTTATAAATTTAAAACTATCCCTCTCTTGTTTTGTCAACCTTCGAGTTGTTGTCACTATTGACACGGATTCTTACGGTGCAAAACCAGCGAACAATCATCTATCACATATCCCAAATCTTTCATATATGCTTGTTCACCTCTAGATACTTTTCACACGCAGATCGGTCAAAATATCATTAATAATCATAAAAAGTTTTATTTTCACCAAGATATTCATACATGAGGTTTAGAGGGAGTTGCTTCAATTCGATTTTAACCTCAGTCGACTCGAATAGTATGGGAGTTGGGTCGATAGATTATACCTTACGGGACGAGATTGTTAATGTTGCTTTTTCTAGTATTTGATAGCATCCAATTTTACCATTTTTTTCCACCATCATTTTTATCCATGCTTTGAGCATTTAGTCTAAATTTGCATTACATTTTGGCATATTTTCTTCCCTTTTGTGTTTTCAAGATCTAGTCATGCATTTATAACACCACACAATCATTATTATCTTTTTTGGAGATTAAATGGAGTTATTTTCGAAAAAATGCTTGTTACACACTAAGAATCTTTATTAAATCAAAGAAGTTAAGGTCAAAACCGATGTAAAAATCAGTCAACCAAATATCGTCATGAATATAAATGGTCTAAAAAGTGTATTTTTCCTAAACATAGATAAGGACAATATTGAAAATCATATCACGATTGGACCTCATTCTTTGTCACTTTATCACCACAAAATATATATATATATATATATATATATATATATATATATATATATATATATATATATATATATATATATATATATATAATGGATGAAGTGGACAAGAACCTACAACCATTCGTCATGGCCAAGGGAACACACATCATCAAACCCTTAAGACTATTTATGCCAGTATGATTAGGCCTGCCTGAGCCATCATCAAGTGCTTCTCCTTCCTCATTCGATCCCGAAGGAAGTAGTTGACTTGATCAAGGCATGAAATTAAAAGGATGATTAACCATACCAAGAGTACCAAGAAGAAGACCCCCCCCCCCCCCCCCCCAAACCACCTCCTACATATACATATAACAAGAGGACAATGTAAAGTGTAGGGTACGTCCATTATAGAGTGCGTACAGTGTTTCTCATTCACGTTTACGTTTTTGCATTCATCTCTTCCGTATGTAAAAAGGAACGGTCGATCGACCGACACTTGTTGGCCGATCGACCGACAAGTGTTGATCGATCGATCGACCCTTATATTTTCAACATGCATGTTTTTTTCGATGTTATCTTATTCAACGAAAAAATATGATATTTGTCTATGACTTTATTTATGTTGATGACGTTATAGATCATCTTGATCATCATACCTCATCTATGCCACTAAATTTTATGGATAATGATTAATGATTTTGTTTCATGACATTAACTTATGAGTATTCTTAAGAGTATACACATCTTGTTTGTGTTTTTCTTTTTCATGAGTGATCTCCACTATGATTTGATTATTTAGAGCTTATGATAGACTCTTTTTCAAAAAGAGTTAGCTTGTTCTTGCTTTTATATATATGAAGATGATTAAGACATTATTTGTTAAACCTATTATCTCTTTTTCACCTTTTTAACTATATTTGTATCTTGTTATCCCTATTTGGCCTTAATATTCCATTCTTTGTTAGCCCAATAAAATTACTTTGCCATGTTTTCCCCTCATTTAACCTATCTAGGGATTAGGAGGTAACATCGTGCATCCGAGAAAAGCAAGCAAAATGAAAGTATTGGTTCTCAATTCTAGGAATACAAAAGGTGAAGAAGTGATACAAAGTATTAAAGTGTTTCTTGAAGCGTCGTTCATCGAAGAAGAAAAAATACGAAAATAAGTAAATACTCAGAACAAGTGATGAAAAGGAAGGACGTTGTCTTACAAAGTCAAAAAAACTCAAAACGAAGAAAAATAAGTTTGTCATGAAGATCAAAGTGAAATAAATCAAGATATTCTAAAATTTTATCATGGTGGCCAAAATAGTGGTCAGTCGATCGACCATTACACAACGGTTTACCGAGCAGTTCTTCTTAACGTTGCTCGAGTGATCTTGGTAATCCCTGGATCTTTATAGCATATGACCTTTTTATTTCTTACCTTTTCCATCATAACTCGGCCACGTTACAACTCTATAAAATAACTCTTGACTCATATGATAATTGTAGAAAAGCGAACGGTGGGGTAACATAATGCTATGATCAGCATATGGTTAATGATCATTGTAAATTGTTTCAAACTTGAACGATATTATTCTCCCTAAACACATGAGTGAGTGAGTTAAACATATTACCTTGAACTGTCATGAAATGGATGAAATTTTGCTCATCCCAATTACGATAATGTACGTGCGTTATGATCACTAGGTTTTGTTCGAGCATGATCTTTGCCACTGAAAAAAAAAAGGAGTCCTACACATAAAGGTATCTTCGGATCATCATGAACAATTTAAATATGGATATTTGATAGAAACCATTTGTTCTTAACTTTCCACCATCATTTTATCCATCCTTTGAAGTACATTTGCAATATATTTTAGCATATCCCTCTATCTTTTGGAGCTACTCGTGCCTTTATAATAATGTAGGCATTTTGATCCTTCTTGAAGCTAAAATGAGTTATGCTTGGAAGAATTCTTGTTACACTAAGGATCTTCATTCGATATTAATAGTGTTTCGAACATGATCTAGTTGATGTCCAAAACACTTCATACACCAAAATTGACATAAATAATATAGATATAATGTCAAAAACATTCAGTTGTAGACTCAACTCCAAATAGCCGCAACACTAAACTCTTATGTAATAACTAACCATTTGACGGACTTCTTTTGTTTCAATGTTTAACGTTTTGGATTTTGGTGTTTTTTCCAATTTTAATTTATTTCATTCTTTTGATTTGTTTATTTGTATTTCTAGGCAAAATTATATTAGTGGTAGTTTACACGTTTAACATATGCGGACAAAATCTACAAACAACAAAAATTCAAGGGCACCATCCGAACTTGAAAAAACTATTGGACAAAATTCGAAAAATCTTAAGCACAGGGACACCATCCGGTGTTAACCATGATGTTATCATATTGAATATCTCAAATTTGATGTGAATTTTCCGTCAGAAAGTCTAATTTGCATGCCTGCCTTACAAGATGCGAAAGTTGTAAAAAAACGAACTAGACTTTCGCATCTTGTATGGAGTTTGGATACCTCAAATTTGTTTTAAACTAGAGTTCCTTATAAGTTACAAGGTCTTTTTGTCTACAAAGTTGTTTTGATTTTAAGTTTGTTCGGACATTTGAAAAAGGCTAACCATAGAGCAACCTCTTCACAATTCTGACGTTTCTTCAATATCATCCTCATATCCTTGAATATGAAACTTTTGTAAGTGCTTATGCATTTTCATATTGATAGTTTAGGTTAGTGTATGTGTCATTATTTATTATTTAAAATGAATTTCCAAGAAGTTTTGTCGATGAACATGATCAATGATTGCCTAAATGTGTTCTTTTGATACCATCACATGTGTAATGTTGTAAATGCTCATATAAAGTTGTTCAGTGAAGGAACATGAAGCCTCACCAGATTTTATTTATTTATTTTTGGTTAAAAACTCAATCAAATGTGGTTATTTAATAGACAACTCTCGTTTCAATGTTTTAATATTTACTGTTTGAGTAAATTGTCATGTAACCTCTTCCAAAATTGATAACAAAAATATAAAAATCCACAAATTTGTTGAAAGTCAAGGAGTAAGATTAGGATACGATACAACATCTCTATAAAACTAAAATTTCCGCTACTTTAGGAGAATTGAAAAGCGCACAAGTATTACTTTTAAATGTCTTTCTAAGACTCACAACCTTACAATTCGTAAGAAAATTCGAATCCAGTGAAAAGATGTCGATAAGTTGTCAATAACATATCCAATGAGTTTATCTATGAATATTCATTATCCGGATGATCCTCCATATTGGGTTGATGATTTGTCATTCCAAAGCCTGCTATAATCACTCTCATTAGGCAAAATACGGTTCTGACTTTTAAATAAGTAAAAATAGGTTTTAAGCCACCTTAAACTAATGAATTGTAAATACCAATATTCAATAATAAAACTAATACATACGATTAATCACATATTGACTTATATTAAAAGAGTTGTCAACAAGAGCATGATTATTACAAAACTAATAGAAAAGACAAATAATTTATAAACATACAAGTTATAGAAAACAAAGAAGGTTTGAAAGGTCCGAGCTATCAATTAGTTGAAGTCGATTACAGGTGTCGGGATGGTAGATAATTGTTGAAGTTCAAAGATGCATACAGGTGACTCAAAGTCCATTTAGAGATGCAAGGTTCAAATATAAGAGATAATTAGGGTGAGAGATGAATTCTTTAGAGCAGAATTCGACTACTGGGTACTCGAAAGTTAAAGTTGATTGAAAGAGACGATTCAAAAATGACGAGATGAAAAAAAAAAACTTTTTTACCAACCCAATTTAACCTGAATTTGGTAAAATCCGAACCGTTAGTCCCGTTTAATACATATAAAGGTATTATAAAGTGTATGATCCCATAATTCAAAGAAAAGAGGTTGAAAAAGTGTTAGAAAATTTATCCATAATTTTGATCCCATAATTTAGCCTCACCGGCCGAAGTAAAGTGGGATGGAAACTAAACTAAGTATTTTATTTAGTATATTGTTAAAGCGATAAAGGAAAGTAAAATGTACTTTCTCTCTCATAATTATCTGCATAGCTTTTAAACAAATGATGTCAATTGCAGAAGAAGACACAAAAAAAATAGAATATAATAATATAAAGATGACACAAAAAGGAGAGAGGATTTTGCTCTGCCCGGAGAGCATTTTTCCAGAAATTCTTGCACCCAAAAAGGTGCTTTTCTCTTCATCCTCCATCAAGCCCAATTTATTTATTTATATAAAATAATAATAATAATATAATAAAAAATAAAGAAGCCATATCTGAGCCAGCCAGACAAACACAAAGTACACAACACTTGTCCACCCATAAACCCGATTTTGCCCCTCCAGACAACTGCTCTGCCTTTCCATTTTGTAATAATCAACATCTGAAAAAGTTGCCTTTGTTTTTATCTCTATTGGTATGAATTCAATTATTTCATAAAGATTGTTGTTTTATTTTTTAAATCATAAGAGAATTTGTTGAAATTAGAGCTTATTTGCATGTGTGGTATGTGTTTGTTTTTTTTACCAAATTTCAATCCATTAATTCATTTCTCTTTTTATTTGTTTTTAAAAGGGTGCGGATCAATATTGACGTATTCGAAATCTGCTTCCAGTTTGTCGGGTTAGTAGTTTTCGTAAATGTGTTGTATACTTGTATGCTTGCCTTAAAAAGTTGATCTTTATCTCTCTCTCTAGCTTCATATTTATGGGGGTCGGTTTTCTGTCGTTGCCAAACACAAGTTGAATTTTCTTCATTTGTTTTTTTTAAAAAAATAATATTTTTTCGAATAATAAATCTCTACCATAAAATTAATAATCTTCACAAGTCATGAAATCAGCTCATTCACACTCTAAACCCAATCCCCACCTTTGTGGGTCTTCCCCAGATCACTGAAACTCCATACATACAACCAATTCTTCTTCCTTTTTCTTCATATCTCCATATACCCCAAATCTACACACAACCCAATACTTTCATTAACAAACTGGCCTAGCAAGCAAAGGTTCTATCTATCTATCTATTATGTTTCATCAATTGGGTGAATCTTTGTTGCAATCCCAATTTGAGTCCATCTCCTAGATTGCTGTTATTGATCATACTGAATTGCTGTCTGTCGGTGGTCGTCGGAGAAGAAACAGAGAGAGGGGGAATTAGGACAAGTCGGCCATGAAAGCTTGCTTGAGCACAATCCAACAAACCCTAACTCCGGAGGCAGCGACTGTTCTTAACCAATCAATCGCCGAGGCTGTGCGTCGTAGTCACGGACAAACTACACCTCTCCACGTGGCGGCGACTCTCTTGAGCTCCCCCACGGGGTTTCTCCGGCAAGCATGTATCCGGTCCCACCCAAACTCATCCCATCCTCTCCAGTGCAGAGCTCTCGAGCTCTGCTTCTCTGTCGCCCTCGAACGCCTTCCCACCACTCCCACCTCCGGTGATTCTTCCCCTGACCCTCCCCTTTCTAACGCTCTCATGGCTGCCCTCAAGCGAGCCCAGGCTCACCAGCGACGAGGTTGCCCTGAGCAGCAACAACAGCCATTGTTGGCTGTCAAAGTTGAGCTCGTCCAGCTCATCATCTCCATCCTCGACGATCCTAGTGTTAGTCGTGTGATGAGAGAAGCCAGTTTCTCTAGCCCCGCAGTTAAATCCGCCATTGAAAACTCTCTGATCACAACATCTTCGTCTTATCCGTCTCCCTCTCCGCATCATTCAAATTCTTCCAGGATCGGACTAGGATTCAGACCGATGGGCCCAACGCCTACTCCACCACCCCCAATTACGGGTCGGAGCCTGTACTTGAATCCCCGGCTTCAGAGCCAGCAGCGTGGAAACCCTAATCTAGGGAATTCAACTACGCAGAGCAGCGGCGACGACGTTCGGAAGGTAATTGAAATCCTGTCCAGAACGAGAAAGAAGAATCCGGTTCTGGTCGGTGAATCGGAACCGGAAATCGTTCTAAGAGAGGTCTTAAGGAGAATCGAGAAGAGAGAATTGGGGGAAGCAGGGCCGTTGAGCAACGTGGAAGTGGTCTCGATCGACAAGGAGCTAGGTTTAGGGCAATCTAGTGTGGCTAATCGATTAAGGGATTTGGGAGGATTAATTGAGATGAGGATGAAGATGATTGTAAGTGCAGGTGGTGGATTAATCCTTCATTTAGGTGATTTGAAATGGTTGGTGGATCAACCTCCTGGGTTTGGGTTACCACACCAAGGCGTTTCCGATGCTGCGAGAGAATCTGTTGCAGAAATGGGGAAGATTATAGGCAAATTCAGCGGAGAAGACGGCAATGGTGGTGCTAAGCTTTGGGTTACAGGAACCGCCACTTGCGAGACTTTTCTGAGGTGCCAGGTCTATCACCCTTCAATGGAGATTGAATGGGATCTCCAGGCTGTATCAATCGCTGCCAGAGCTCCTCTACACCTGAAATTTCCTAGGTATGCATATATATATATATTTGCATATCTGTTTTGTGATTGTGCTTATTTTGTCTGTGTGATTGAATCTGGCATTTGAATCTCAAGAATTTTAATTTGTGTTGGTTAGGCTTATAATGAACGGAAACCCTAGCGGTTCACCGGAATCGTATAGCCACCTTAAGAACATACAGACGAACGTGCAGCCTATGATTAGGAGTGAAAAAAGTGTTCCTCACAACTTTGATCCATCAAGAAGGCTAAATTGTTGCCCTCAGTGTTTCAACAGCTACCAGAAGGAAATCGCCGAATTGTCCGCAGGACAATCAGACAAGCCTGTCTTGGAAGTTCAACCGGAATCAACAAAACCACAGTTGCCACAATGGTTGCAGAATGCTAAGGTTCATAACAATGATGATCAAGAACTTCCATTTTTAAGTTACTATTCATTAATACTAAAGTTTTTTTTTTTTTTTGTCTACAATGTCTCAGAGTAAGGATGATCAAGAATTGATGAAGAAATGGGGTGATAGATGCTTGCTTCTTCACCCTAGCTTTCACCAGAAGCGAAATCTCGAGAGGATTAATCCTAAACCACTTTCGATCACAAGCCACCAATCCAAAACACTTGCGGATGATCTCAGTCTGAACATGAGTTCGCTCACGAGTCAGCAAATGGATGATTCTCAAAGCCCTCCGGGGAGCCCGGTTAGGACAGATCTTGTTCTTGGTGAAACCAAGACACCGGACTTACTCAGTTGCATATCATCGGAACCACCGAGCAAACTCGGTGAAGTGCAGAGTGATAAACCAATAGATGCAGATTCCTTCAAGAAACTGCTTAAGGGTCTGATAGAGAGAGTGTGGTGGCAGAGAGACGCGGCCTCTGCTGTGACAACGACCGTGACTCGATGCAAGCTAGGCAACGGACGAAAGCGAGCTAGTGGATCCAAAGGTGATATCTGGATGCTGTTTTCTGGGCCGGACAGGACCGGAAAGAAAAAGATGGTAACCGCTCTATCGGAACAGATCTGTGGTGCTCGTCCGGTGATTATAAGTCTAGGATCAATACGAGACAAAGAAGAATCCGATATGAACTTCCGAGGTAGAGCTGTGCATGATCGAATCGCAGAGGCCATTCGGAGGAATCCGTTTTCTGTAATAATGCTTCAGGACATTGATGAATCTGATATGTTGGTCCGCGGAAGCATCAAGCGTGCCATGGAAAGGGGTCGGTTCACGGATTCATACGGAAGAGAAATCAGCCTCGGAAGTATTATCTTCATCATCACTACGAACAATCGGCCACCGTTGTCACACGGTCATCAGCTCGATGAAGAGAAGCTCGAGTCGTTAGTGAGTAGTGATTTGGAGCTAAGGTTATCAGTCCGCAATCGAAAAGGCGTGAAACGGAAGATAGAATCGGTTTTTTTCGACCTTAACGAGATTGCTGATATCGAGGAAGATAGAATCGAGCACGGATCGCACAACTCGAGTGACTTGACGGTTGAATACGAGGGGTCGCCAACGACCACCTCAGCTTCGAACGAGTTTGCGGATTTGGTAGACGAGTCAATTGTATTCAAGCTGGTAGAGTTTGATCTGCTTAGAAAGAACATCGAGAGGACGATACTCGCGAGATTCGGAGCAGCGCTGGGAGAGAAGATCTCGGTTCGTATAGAAAGTGAAGCACTTGATAAGATCTTGGCAGGAGCTTGGCTGGGTAATAGTAGCTTGGATTCTTGGGTAGAAGAAGCTTTGGTCCCAAGCATACAGGAGATGAAAACAAGGCTAGGCGATGAATGCGTGGTTGTCGAGCTGGAGGTGGACGAGAATCCGAAGGCGGAGGTTCGGAAAGACGGGGATTGGCTACCGAGTCGAGTGGCTGTATCGATGTAGAGCAATATATGTGTAAATATAGATGGGAGGAGAGGAGAGGAGAGGAGAGGAGAAGAGTATGAGTCTCATCATAATTCATGAGTATAGTAGAGATGATATACACAAGTGATGGAGAGTAAAGTATGGATGCTTAAGAGTAGGATTTACCAAAGGCCATAGGCATTCTCCCTGGGCTTTCTTATTGGTTTATTTTTTATGTTTTTCTTTTACCATATATATTTATATATATAATGTATTAATTATGAAAATAGTGTTGGTAAAATATTGGATGAATATTGATAAATAAGAAATGTAAAGGGACATTTCTCTTCCTCAACGAGTCTCATCGTTTGCAGTTGATGTGTATATTGTCAATTAATTTTAGAATAAATAGATACACGATGTAAATGTATGGATTTTAGGACAAATAGACACATATAAAGATGAAAATGTATGGGTAGGGTGAGAGTAAGATGAGAATTTTGGGGAAAATGTATGGGTATGGTTAAAGCCTTAAAAAAACAAATGTTAAAAAGCAAAAGATTTAGAAAAATTTTGGATGGTATCCTTATAATTTGGAATTTTTGAATTTTGTCTAAATATTTATTTTGTTCGAAGGGTTTTGTTATGGTTTTAATTTCAGAAAATGCCTAACTAAATTTAACTTGTAATGGGATATCAATTTAAAATAATTTTTTAAAATAATTTTTTTTTTATTAAAAAAGATAGAAGATTATTTTTTATAAATTTTTTTAAGTTGACATCTTTTTCGGAGTTGGGTATTTGTTTTAAAAATATTTGGATAAAATTCGGAATATTCAAACTAAAAGGACTGTCTCCGAAATTTTACTTATTGTGAAAGAGAAAAGAAGAAGAAAATAAAGAGTAATTTTGTTGTGAAGTTGGTGTGGGGTTAGAGAGCAGCCAACCCCTTCCTTTGGATTCCCTTCATTAAATGTTATAATGACGTGAACCGGTTTACATCTCCCATTTCCATTTCCACTCGAAGAGTCAACAAAATCAACACCATATTTCTCAATCTTAAACGTGAATTACACAAATAAATAAATGCCACCACTATATCTCATTTTTATTTTCTTTTATTTTAAATTATAATTTACCTATTGTCACTACCATACTTTTAATTTGATGGAAACACATTTCTTTTTAGAAAGACAAATTTGAACACTTACCAAACAAAACATATTACTCTTCAATAAATTACTAAATGTAAAATCTTTATATGTGTTTTTATTCATTCAAAACCAAATTTATTGTTGTTCTACATCCAATCTCAATCACAATTAATACGTACACTTAAAATCTACCTAAAATGTGAACTCCATTAATGACAAACAATGTTTTTTTAATGGGTTTGAGACATTCCCTAAAAATATATATTTAGTCAAATAAATACGATTATTACTTTTAATAAAAAAATATTTAAATAATGAAATTAATATTATAATCTTATGCCAAATTAGATAAAAAGTGATAGATTTTCTAACGATAAGAATTATTTCCTCATAGTTTAAATTTTTATGCCATAAAGTTTTTTCAAAATTTATGAGTAATGAATACCATCCGGTGATAATATTGTTGTATCATCATTAAAAGACAAATTTTATATTAGAACAATATTTGTGCCAGAAAAAATAACGATAATAATAATCACAAAAATAATAGTAATATTATTAATAATGTATGTGCATAGGGGGATTATATTATATACACTAATCTTAGTTTTTGTTAAATGCTAAATTTAGTTAAGAGTTAACATCTCAAATTATTGCCTCCGAATATATTGATATAAATAAATGTAAATTAGCTTAAAATTATTGCAAAATATACACATAAAAATGGGATTGGTTCGGGTTTAGAGTATTCATTCAATAACAGAATTATGGAGCATTCATTCGCCGATATATCTCTCATTTTGTTTAGTTTCTCGCAACATTAGACCACGACAACCCTGCAGCTAGAGGAGCGATCCTGAAAAAAGTAGAAGTCCTCATCCGCAAGTTGCGGATGTCATAGGATGGTCATCCAACAGATGGTGACCATGCCTAATGGAGTATTGTTGTTGTGAACCCAATATATTTTTTTTTTATAGTTTTCTCCTAAAGGAAACCGTTCAATTTTTTTTTTATACATTTCGTTCAATTTTTTTTGTTAGTTCAAACTATATTTTATTAATGGCTAATACATATTTACAAAATTTATTTTGTAAGTTCACCGTAATACATGAATTAATAATTTAAAATATTGAAACTAATATAACACTCTATTTAAACTAATTATATAAAATTTTTAAATTTTCTTCTAAATAATTGAATCAAGTCCATTAACGAGTGAAACTGTTCCGTAATTCTTTACCACAAGATCATACCTTACTTGAACCAATTACCCCATAAAAATACATCCAACAACAATAATAAAGTTCTAAAATCTTTCCTATATATTGATTTTAAAAAAAATCTTTATATATATATATATATATATATATATATATATATATAAAATATAAACCTGAGATTTTTCATTAAACAACAATTCATTACATAAGCCTACGATCTAAAGTTTCATTTTGCATGCGCCCGCTAGAGAATTTGAGATGCTGAACTTAGGTCATGCTCTTAGTTTGATATTTTTGGAAATTCAAATGATGTTTTAGTCTCTGATTTGATGGTTGTAGATGATAAAAATTCGGTATATTTTGTTCTATTTTTCTTTTCATGTCTTTCTTTGTTGGATCAACCGGTTCGGTTTAGTGTTACCTCACTAGCTTTTATATATATATATACGTGCGAAATTTACCTAACAAAAATTTGAACTTAAACTCTTTTTAAAGAACAAGGGAAGATCCAATACATAATTCCAATGCAAGATTTTCGATGAATTGTAGGTTAATTATTCTAATTCATGTAAATTAAAGACTCAATTAAAATATAAACATCTTCTTCAACTCTTTTTTTAGTATATATATTTTGTGTCATAATTTGAAGATAAGATAATAGTACGTGTATAGGATAGAGGATATCTTAGTTACTTTCATAAATTGAAGAACACATGGGCTATACTTATTATTTTTGAAATAATATATTATTTATATGAAGGATGCGCAAATTAAGGGTGGCGCCCAACATGCATGAATGTAATATGTATGACTAGCTATGCAATAATACCATGCATGTGCACTTAATTTACTCTACACACACGAACACTATCCTCAGCGGGGCATAATCGGTTTTGATCCGATCAAAATTATTTGAATATCCTAAAATTTATACGGATTGTCATCCGGATTCCTATAATTATCTTTAAAATGAGTTATTTTTGTCAGATAACAGGATCTTTGTTGGAAAAAGAATAAAACTAGAAAAAAAACTCTCCATATAATAACCTAAATACCGTATATATAGCCGATGAGTTTTATTCTAATATTACTAGAATGAAGGAGAAATACCATATAAGTAGATTAGGTGGAGGTGGGTGGAAGTGGGCCGTAAAATCTCAAAGAGAAGTTGTAATATCTAATAAAGAGTAGACAAACTAACTTATAAGTTTTCACAATCTCCACTAGACCCGTCGATACTTGATGCTTCTAGGATGGATGCATATCTTCCTTCAATATAAAAGAAGTATTTTTGTATGCATAAAACAAGCAAAAAAAAAAAGTTATATTCCTTGTCAAAACTTTAAAAATAAAGACGTAATTATTTAGGACCTTGATGCATATACACCAAGCTTATAATTAGGTTCTACTCCCCGATGCAAGTTTGACATATAGATTATTTAAAAAAAATATATTAAAAAAATGAGCCTACATATGGAGAAATCCTAAAACTAAAGAAAATAACACATGACATTTTGTATTCGTAGTGTAGACATACACCAAGAGTATGTGTACATATATCCATGTTTGTTGTACAAATGAATGATATTTCAAGCGCAAAGGACTCTCCCCCTTTATAGGAAAAGGGACACATTTTTAAGAGAATAACAGCCACAATTTTGGTTGAGAGAGGCTATAAATAGTTACAAACGGCTGAACGAATTTATGATTTTCGTAACTACTTTTCAGTCTAGGCCCAACTCAATTGGGCCATCAATAAGCCCAAAAAAAAGCTAGCTTTTTATTGACTTTTTCTTTACTCATGAGCTTTGGTCAATCAATATATATCTAGGTGAAGTTTTAAGATCCATATGTACTCACAAAGCTCAATTCAAACTAACTTAGGTCACCATTCCACCAAGTAGTTAATTAGGTAGCTCACTAGCTAACTCCTTGCAACTCAATAGACACTTGTACTTGGATTTCTCTCAAACTTTACAACGACATTCTTCGGCTAATACAACGAGAAATGCCCAAAAAAAGCCCATAAAATGTGTCCAAAAACACAAAGTGTCGGTTTGTCATTTTTTTTCCACTACAAAGTCTAGCTAACGCCTAAACTAATTTTTGACAAAGACGTGATAGCCAAGTTTTTTATTCAATTTAATTAGCTTACATAATTTTACCCCATAATCACTAGTTACTATAAGTGTCAATCACATGGCTTGCTTCCTACAACTCAAACAATCATGACACTGAGAAATTCATTTACACGTTTTCTCTACGAAAAGCTCAATGGTTCCGTTAAGACTTAACATAAAATATCTAACAATTCCCAATCGATTTAGTCATTATAGAGACCTTCTTGATATATGGGAGAACTCCAGCTAGGTGTCAAATGTAACACCCCGAATCCGTAGGACTCGAGGCGCTACTGGACTAGGATCTCACAATGGATCATGACCCTAGCCTGACAACAAGTTCACTGAATCTTACAACAAGGCACATATAGATTATAACAAAACATCAAACTGATATATATATATATATATATATATATATACATATCAAAAGGTAATACAAAATAACCGTTGAGTACAAACAAAAACATAAGACCGTACATCATAAAATATCCCGTATCACACATATAATCCTAGTGTACGGAGCCCTCAACGGATCACCCCTCTGGATCACTCTGCAGCTCTCCTAACCTGCAAAGGATCTACAACACGGTATAAAACCGTTAGCTAATCATACACATATATAAGAAGATGTAGAAGAACAAACACACATCAAAGAAACATAAACACCTCATCATGCTATCACACATTTACCCGGTTTGTTATCTTTATAACGTCCAATCACTCAATTGTATATATATATATATTTGAATGTGAATATATGTGACACGAGGAATATAATCCTCGCCTCTGAGTGCTATAGCCAGCTGGAGTGGTATAAGCGCACGATCCCGTATACCATAAGGAGTGGTGAGTGCCCTTCCCGTATACCAGATCTGACCTAACTACAGAGAACCTCCAAGACTCCACTACAGAACGAAAGGCAGGTTGTCACAACTACTACAATGGGCGGTCACTAAACAATAGGTCGGTAAACATCACTATCGCATGCTATAAAGCATATAACAATCACCACACATGCATACATCCAATATAAGGATGGTAGCTAAGTAAGTCCTATGGACTTACCTCAACCTCGTAGTAGTCTCAAACCCGATCAACTCCAACACTGGAGATCAACACTGCCTAATAACAAGGCATAACAATATATCAAACTCATATCCATCAAAGGGGTCACACCTAGACCCAAGGGATCCATAAAGATCATATTCTAACTCAGAAACCTCAAATCCATAACCGGCATAAACGATATCATACTCATCATCATTCTAACCTCATACACGTACCTAGCATGCTACTAACCTGCTCATACTAGGAAAGGAAAGGATCATACTACTCTAAGTAGATCTTGAACAAAACGCACCTGCGGAACAGAAAGACGCAGGGGAGGAATAAGGTAAACCGCAGGCGCGGAAAGGCTCAGCCGCAGGCGCGGTGACAGTGGCCGCAGGCAACGCAGGCACGGCGCAGGCGCTGTGACACGGCTCCCGTAGGGGCGGCGGCTTCCAGGCGCGGGGGCGGCGATAGTGTAGAAAGTGACCCCGCGGTTCCTCTTCGGTTCTTCACGTGATCAATCCACATCTTCTCCATTCCAAATCCACATACAACCATATACATACACAATCTAACATCAACATACACCTATACATGCATCTAATCCTAAGCTAGGGAGGAAGAACAAGAAAGAAAGAAAGGAAGGAGAAGCAAGGAGCTCACCTCTATTGCTGTGATCATCCAAGGGAAGAATAGAACACACTCTCAGCTAGCATCACAAGCTCAGCAACCAAGCACAACATCAACCTCTACCAAAGCCACACAAAACCACTTCCAAACCAAGAAGAAACCAACTCAAGATCAAGGAGATAGAAGAAGAGAGAAGAAGAACGTGAGGAGGTAAACTACAATAGGAATGAAGATCTCTTGCTCCCAAAGCAAAGGAAATAGGTTAAGGAATGAAAGAGTAAAGCACGGGTCAAAGGGTCAACAAAACCGGCTGCATCCGCAAGAAACCGCAAGGGCGGTGATACGGGGATAAGCCGTAAGGATTCCCGAGCTTTCAACACCACAAACTTAGGCTATCTAGAAGGCGGAATACGTGTGGAGATGATGTGATAGACATGTGGATGGATGGATGAAGGATCCGATGATTGGGGTTGGATCGTGATGGATAGTGAAAGAGCCTTCCTCTCGCAATAGCGACTCTTCCTTTAATATCGGTGGCCTGTAAAACGAGGTCCGGAACACAAAGAAGTCGTCTAGAGTTCGAAAGAGCCTTCCTCTCGCAGTAGCGACTCTTCCTAGCTGCTAGACCAAACTAGACGCGCCTCTCACCCGTCCAGGGTTTTGAAAAGGCCTCTCACCTAATCAAGACTCGAAACCCTCGAGAAGGAATACTGAAAAGTATCAATGTTTATAAAAATCTGAAGTGTCTAACAATGACATCCAGCTTGGCCTTATATAGGCAAGGTGGGACGTCTACATGGGTTGCGGGCTTGATCAAAGATCGAGCCCGAAATGAATAAAGAAATGAAGTTTAATGCGAAGTGATAAGATCAAATCTTTACGAGATAAGATCTTCTAGCTAAAAGATAAGATCAAATCTTTACGAGATGAGATCTTCTAATGAAAAGATAAGGTCAAATCTTTAAGAGATTTTGATGTTCTAGAAGGAAGATAATTATTCATAAAAATAAATGCAAAAACCTAATTTAAAATGTCTCAAAAATGGGATGGAAATAAAAGATATGTTGGGCTTAATTCAGCCACTCGATTCAGCCCGGATTCCTCCTCTTCCCACGTCTGGATTGTGTTCTTCCTCTTCTGACATGCGTGCTTCTTCCACTTCATATTCCTGCGTTTCTTCTCTCGTACTATGTCTCTTCCTGGATGGTCTCGTCACCTCTTGTATTGAGAGTCGGTTCCTAGATGCTCCCGCATCAACCTCCCTTTCTTGAGAAAGATTCGCCCTTGAATCTCTGAAGTTTAGACTTGATCCTGTCTCCCTAAAGTCATTGCCTCCAACAGTACGAACACGAATGGAAAATTCACAGTTACCACTTGAATAAGGTGTGAAAGTGACATTGACTACCTCCAATGTTTTATCTTGAAGAGATGAAAACATTTCCCTGTTATAGTTGCAATGTCTGTAGGACGTGGGGCTGATATTCAAGATGTCAATCTGTGCAATCAACCTTAAGCGGAGATCCTCGAATATAGTAATAATGCTCAACGAAGGATATTTAGTCGCTAAATGTCTCCAGCTATATACTGCGATCATCTTGTGAATGTCTTTGATACTTCCAAGGAGAGCCTCAAACATACTTATCTCGAAAATGGAGGATAAGAACTCCTTGCACACATGACTGTAAACAAGACACAAAAATGGATCTCTATGTCGTGGTTCCGTCCTCTCTAGGTTTTGAATCATCAATGTCTTTTTCCCAGCATCGTCTTTGTTCTTCCTCTCCTCATAATACTCAGTGACTTCCGTGGGTGTCATGGGTTTGAGTATGAAATCTTTACCCTGAAAAGAAAAACAAAAACGATTCGTCTTTCCGTTATGTGTGACATCTCTATCATACTCCCAAGGTCGCCCAAGTAGAATGTGACAGGCTTGCATAGGAGCGATATCACATAGCACAATGTCCTCATATGTTCCAATTTTGAATGTAACGTTGGCCTGCTTGTCGATTCTGATTTCTCCACAATCGTTCATCCAACCTAGTTTGTAAGGACGGGGGTGCTGAACAATTCCTAGTTGCAATTTCTCAATTACTTCATTACTCACTAAGTTGCTGCAGCTTCCACTATCGATGATCATGTTGCATACCCTTCCTTTGACCAAACATCTGGTATGGAACAGATTTTCTCTTTGATTGTCTTCGCTTTTAGAAGGTAAGATGCTAAGTGCCCTTCTAATAACGAAACAGTCAAATAATTCCGAAGATAAGACCTTTCTCGTTACTTCCTTGTCCATCTCATTCATGTCTAAGTTAACCGGTTGGTGAACAGCGTCAATGCTCATGCAATTATCTAGGTACCCTTCTTCCTTTGGATCATGACTTGAATTTCAACAATTATGTCATTGTTATGGTCATCAATATCCATCTCGTGTGGAGTTCCTGTGACAAGTTGAGGGTCAGAGACGATCTTACTCGCATGTAGACATAATCCCTCAGCGAAAAGTAGCTCGTCCACATCCTTTGCATTCTCTTTATCGGCTACAAGGGCCGATTTTTCTTCGTCAAATCCTCCGTGTCAGAATCTGATTCGTAGAGACCCATGTCCTTGATGAATAATGTCCTTGAGTTGGGACAATCCCTAGCGTAGTGTCCTCTCCCATGACACTTAAAGACTGAGATGTCTCTAGCTCGAGTTGAACTAGAACTACTTCCTTGGGGTGTCGTGATAGGGATCTTGTTTGGAGTAGATGCAACTCCCAGACCTGTAGAATCTTTGCTATTGTTGCTCAGATCTCGGTTGCTGTTGGATTGATCTCGATTCGAACTTCCTCTCCATGACTGAGGGGTTCGTCTGTCCTGGTTACGCAACTTCAATTTCTTCTCCACTCTCACAACGAGATGTAGTAAATCTGTCAAGTTAGTATATGCATACAACTCTATCTCGTGTGCTAGGGTAGGGTGCAAAATCCTGAGTGATGCGCCCTTGACAACCATGACCGTGGATGAGGAGGACGATGCTTTGCGGGTTAGTATATGCATACAACTCTATCTCGTTCCGATGGACCGCTCACTCGCTCCCGAGCTAAAGCCATCGCCCAAGCTGCCGGCTCAATCATCCGACGCACCATTGCATCACTTGGACCCGTTAGTGGCATGCCATGTCACCACTCCACCATGACATAGACTTCCGGCGCCACGTCATCAAGCTAGCAATATTATTATTATTTTATTATATTTTTTCATTTAAAATAATAGACTTTAATTTTCGGAACCGTAACTCCGGAACTTAATTCCGGGAGTTACTTTCCGACATTGATAGTCTAGACCTTTCAATTCGGGAGTTAACCCCGACTTTATTTCCCGCCTTTATTTCCGTCATTTAATTTCCGGCTAATGGTTTGGCCTTCATCCACTATATAAGGGATGCTTGGCCTCTCTTGTTAAGCATGTCTAATTTTAATCAAGTATTTTGAAGGAAAATCTTTATTCTTGATCTGGGCATCACTTCCTCTTCAATCCCCTCAAAGTTCTTCCTCGGATCAAGTCTTAGATCCAAGAACTCACCTTCGAGGATTCTTCTAAAGAATCGAACCCTCAAATCCATTACAACGTTTGCTCGATCTCTCTAGATCGAATCAAACCTTCGCTTCCGCATCCATTTCAAATCGCTTCCGCCTTACCAAACTTCTTTCAAAGTTCCCAATTGCACATAAACAAGGAGTAGTTGAAGCTCTAGCTTGGTCTAGATCCGGCGTTCGTTCTTCAACGATTCCAAGGACGCGTCAAATTGGCATCAAAGCAAAGGGATCGAAGCTAAGTTTTCTTTACTCTTGTTTTTGTGCGTTATTTTATTATCCTTCTTTTGCCTTTGTTGTTCTTCCCCTCTTGAAGATCTTCATCTTGTTCTTCGTGTTCATTGAAGTTTTCTTGAAATTTTTTTTTCTCACCAAACAAATTTAGGAGATATTTGGTTTGCCATCAAACCATCTATCAAATACAATTTGTTCTTAAACCGACCCAATCCGACAAGTTTGTTAATCGATTTTACAAAATTTCTTGGGATTTATTTGTTAACAAATTCGGATATCTCGCGTTTTGATATTCAAAAAAAAAAAAAACTCTTCAACAAAGAGGATTTGTTTCCAAAGTGTTTCATCTCTTGCATCAAAAGTTGCAAAGTTTATAAAAAAAAAAATCACAAAGTGAGACGTCCGGCAAACCGGTCCATCCGAAAAATCGGATTATTACAAAAGGTCAAAGACCAAAAAGAAAGTAAAACTTGCCGATAAACAATCCGTCCATTTCTTATCTCTCCATCTTCTTATACACGTTGAAAATTTATCACTTGTTATTTGTGTGAATTGGTTCAAATTTTGTTGGATTAGCCTATCTTGCCTAACCGCCAAACGGCCTTCCCAAAAGTAGAACCTTAACGCACTTGAACTTGGGTAACGTTGACTTAATTTGTCACCTTACTCATTTGATTGCTTGCATTTGTGTGTATTAATTTGGAATCATGACTAACGTGGATATAGAAAACTCTCAGGATGCTCGTGAACGAGATAATGCCTCCTTATCCGAGGAAGTTGTTAATCTTAAACAACAATTGGAGGAGATGAGGGCACAACTTTTGGCCCTTACGACCGCTCAACATCCCGCTTCAAATCCAAATGACACCATGATCGAAACTTCCACATCCGATGTCCGTCGAAAAGGCAAAGGTCTTTTGGGGACCGATCCATCTCAAGGTCTTAGGCTTGCCTCAGTCATCGAAAGTCAAAATCAACAAGACGGCAGGGACCACCTCAATGAGACCGACAACAACAATGGCCCGACTCCGGATGATTTACTTTATGTAGATACGATGGATAGGAACAAGCGCTTCGAGCGCAATCGTAGACGGTACGGATTGCCTCCACCTTTACCTAATGCACACCATACTAGCCGTCCCGTCCAGGATGAATCCCGACACACCAATCAACAAGATCATCATCCTCGACGTTCTAGTAATGATCGGTATGGACAACGCCGCCAACAACCTAGCCGGCGATCATCATACCGCGGCTATGATGAGTATGACGAGAGGGATGATTTTGATGAGTTCTCCGACGATGAGCCCAACTTGGAACGGGTGGCTCATGTCCGTCCATGGCACCCACCCGTCCGAGACCATATGAGAACCAGGACCGAGGAGAAGAATGGTTGCCTCCTCCTAACCCACCAAGGCATGCACATCAACGAGCTCATCATGATGATATGCCACCGCCCCCCCGGATCCCTACAAAGCTCGTAGGGAAGGTAAAAAGTTAAATTTCCAATATTTTATGGGGAATATGATCCTTGTGTATTTCTTGATTGGCACAGGACATGAGAAGGCTTTGAAGCATTGCCACTATGAGGAATATGAGAAGATCGAAGCGGCAACCTTGTATTTTGAAGGCGATGCAAAATTTGGTGGAACGTATGAACACGTCCGTGAGAGCGAGGATGGGAACCGGTTGCGACGTTTGATCAATTGATCTACGTCATGACAAAGAAGTATGTCCCCGACGACTTAAAAAACGATATGCGGATGCAAATTGCCCGCCCAACAAGGCAAAACTCACTCCGGTGGCCTACTTG